>ML346213.1:0-33629 GCA_005239505.1 Nicotiana paniculata
TCACAACACGGAGAATATCGAAGAACATTAAACAACTCATCAAAATCGACTTACGGGCATGCTTGACCACTACATATAGGTACCCGTCACCTCACCTATACATTGGACATGAATTACACATAGAAAATAAGACTCTATACCTATTCCCTCAAGCTAAGGTTACGCCAAACACTTACCTCGGCTCCAAGAATGCAAGTCAAGCCTCAATCATGGCCTTTCCTCTTAAATCCGACTCCGAAACGATAATATCTAGACATACTTGACTTAATAACATCAATAATAATTCAATAACTCAATCCCAAAGCCTATTTATACATTTCCCATAATTCTTCCAAGAGTACCAAAATTTGACCCCGGGCCCACTGGGTCCAAACTCGAGGTTCGGACCAAAACCCGATCACCCATTCCCCCCCGAACCTGAATATACAATTTATTTTGAAATCTGACGCCAAAATGAGGTTGAATTCCCAAAATTTCCAAAAGCCCTAACTCTACCCAAAACCCCCAATTTCTACCCTTGATTCCATGATTTTAGACCTAGAATTTAGTGATTGATGAAGGAAAATGGAAGAAACTAGAGTTAAAATCACTTACCTAAGTGGTTATGGAGGAAGGGAAGCTTGGAACTCGGCTATGGGGCTTGGAGAAGAAGGAGATAGTGAAAATATGAAAATCCCATAATAGGTATTCTATTTTTGGACACTTTAAATAACTAGGCGATATTACTCTACACGATCGTGACATGTGCCCTGCGATCGCGGAGAGTTCTGGCCTTAGACTTACGCGATCGCGAAGGAAGGAATTGCGATCGCAGAGTATACCACCACGGACTATCGCGATCGCAACACAGAGATCGCGTTCGCAGTGAGCAAAATAGCACCCAGCCCCCAGCCCGCATTTGCACTACGCGTTCGCGTGTGACCCCTCGCGATTGCATAGAGTACTGCCCTCCAGGATCCGCGATCGCAACCCAGGCCCTGCGTTCGGGAAGGGTAATTTCCCAACCCCCAGCCATAAACACATCGCGATCGCGTGAGTTACACCGCGATCGCGGAGAGTAAATCACAGAACATCAGGAAACAACAGAACATCAGATTTTTCTAACTCTTTTGCACACCGACACCTACCCGAAACTCACCCGAGCCCTCGGGGCTCAAAACCCAATATACACACGACTTCAAAATCATCCTACGAACTTATTCGAGTAATATAACCATAAAAATAATGAATTAAACTCCAAAATCTATAGAAGTTTCTCAAACTTCATAAACTTCTAAATTCTCCGATTTTGATCTGAAATACGTCAAACCAAGTCCGTTTCTTACCAAATTATACAGATAACTCACATAACCCATATCGAACCTGTTCCGGGCTCCGGAACCAATATACGGGTTCGGTAACACAGATTTCACATCAAAGTTCATTTTCAAAAGTCTTTCTTATTTTCAGAAAATAATTTTCTTTAAAAATTTATTTCTCGGACTTGGGACCTCGGAATTCGATTCCGGGCATACACTCAGGTCCTATATTTTCCTACGGACCCTCCGAGCCTGTCAAATCACGGGTCCGGGTCCGTTTACCAAAAGTGTTGACCAAAGTCAACTTTATTCCATTAATTATCATAAATTCAACTATTCAACACATTTCCACATAAAGACTTCCCGACTACGCGCTAGGGATGTGCACGCACATCAAGATGAGATTAACGGAGGCTTTCGGTGCCTCGGAACACAATTTTTGCTAAATTTATACAAGATGACCTTTTGGGTCATTACAGTTCGATTCGTGAGCGGTGTAATAGATGCATCTATGGTTCGAGCCGTTCGACCCTTCGGCAATGCACATTTATTTTCACGTTGTGTCAGTCATACGTTCACGGCATGTTATGTGTTTGTTAGATGTTGGGTGTTCTGTGGTTATGTATCTGTTAAATACCATGAAAAATGAAAACTAGGTAATTTGTATGCTAGAGAACTTGACATGTAAAGGTATTTGTAAAGGATATTTGATGTTCCTGTCTTCATTATTATTCATGATTTTCATCCCTACTTAGGCTTATATTTAAAACATATTATTTTGACCCTAGTAAGTGTCACGTCGACCTCTCGTCACTACTTCTTCGAGATTAGACTGGATACTTACTGGGTACATATTGTTTATGTACTCATGTTACGCTCTGTACTTAATTGTACAGGTTCTGAGGCGGGTGCATCTGGATATCAGTCCGGAGTTCGTCCCTGATATATACCTGGTCTAGACTCCACGGTGAGCTGCTCCTCTTGCGACCCTCAACAGCACTATGGAGCCTTCTTTTGTTATTTTTGTTTATTCCTTTTCAGACAGTAGGGTAGTCTATCACTTCTTTTGTTTTTACTCTACTAGTATGTCTGTAGACTTGTGACACTAGTTCTTGGTACACACGTTAGTAGATTATTTTTGGGATGTAAATATTAAATTATGATTTTTATGACTATTTCTGCTTAAGATTGTCTAAGTTATTCGTTTATGCTCAATGTCTAAAATCTAAACCAAGTGTTGGAAATGATTTGGTAAATTTAAAAGAAACTCACCAGTAGATTGATGTTGGCTTGCCTAACTACGGTGTTGGGCGTCATCGCAACCTGGGTTAGGATTTGGGTCGTGACATTAAATAGGATCAATAGTCTTTACTAAGCTTTTACTTTAAAATTTTTATTTTATAACTCATCACATAGATTAATAATATTTGTGTAATTTTTTTCAGATTTTATATTCATCAATATGAAGAACACGCGCAATGCACGTACTCTAAAATTAGTATATAAGAAAGAGTTCAAACTACTTTACAATTTGTGATTTTTATCTTATTTTAAATTTAATCTTTTTAAATATAAAATTTTACAATAATCGCAAGCTACACGCGAGCAAAAGGGTAAAAATCCCTTTTTACGACAGGGGCATTTTTGCTATAGTACATGGGCAGTTTTAACCCTTCTTTCCGTTCGTGAAAATATCCATTTTCATGAAGCCCACCGCCTCTTTTCGAAACCCGCAACATATATATATATATATATATATATATATATATATATACTAATTTTCTATATATATATATATATATATATATATATATATATATATATATATATATATATATAGATATACATATACATATATATATATACTAATTTTTCAACACGTGCATTGTACGTGTATACCGAATGGTAGAATACATAAATTAGTAATAACATATATGCCAAATATAGTTAATAATATACATGCATATTCGAAAAAATATTTAAGTTAGTTGATAAATTAAAATTTTAAATACATCAAAAGCCAGCAGTGTCGTCTAACCTTAAGACATTTGATGAATAAAGTTAAAAGGCATATTCTCCAATCAACTTTATCTCCATTCTTCTAGCTAGCACACTTTCAATTAAACTTTGGTATATCCCTGTTTGAGGTTTGATTGCTCCAATAGCAATGCAGAACACAATATTCTTTGATTAATTTTATCTTCTATATAAACTTCAGCGATAACAATATTATTTCTGCCTCAATATAATTATCTTCTCAAGACAAATCTCCTTTCTAAATGTCAAATCTCCTTTTTATACTTTAATGTACATGCCATGTCAAAATCTTCAACTTCACTATATATTTATACGTAGATAAGTGTTGGCTAGAGTTTAAATTTTATTACTGATTATGAAAGGTTGAATTGGGTAATGAGTCATTCTTTACCTAGTAAATGAAATGTACGTAATCAAATAAGATATAATTATGACAAAAAGTCCAAAGTATACCTATGTACTATTAAAAATTACTTGATATTATATTTTATCAATAAGATTCGAGAGCTGATATCTTCGTCAAATGATCATGGTCCTTTCTTTTCAATATAGTTATCATATCAAGAAGCTCTTCTTTCTCTCCCCGTTTATTTGTTTAACTAAATAGAACTCAGATAAAGACAACTTAAATTCAACAAGAAAATATTTATAGGATGCACATTGTTGCAGTAGCAGAAACTAAACATGATCTTGTATTTACTATGTAAATTCAAAGAATACTTTCTTAATATTTAATAATTAATGAGTCTATATCTTCAATCCTGATTCCCGACTCATGTATTCTCTCTGATGAGATTTGTTTTCGTGCGAAAGTAATCCACATATCAAAGAAAAAAAGATTGAATAACCCGTGGGAGAATGTATTTCCACCAAACAAAAAGTAATTTTTTTTCGATATGAAAATATGACCAGCAATGTTCACCCAATTTATCTATTATGGCATAGAAGTGTTGGAACTCTTAATTTTGAGAAATTATTTTGACTGCTATCTATGACGTCAACACTTTTCAAGAACTCCACAAGATGATTAAACTTGTAAGCTACTCCTTTTGTTATACAAAATCAACCAACAAATCAACATAAAAGAACATAAAAATTAACACATAGATAAAGCGATAAGCAAATAAAGAATAAAGGTAAATTCAAAAAAAATAATATTGCAGATTTCATAATAAAGTGAAACGCGACTGGAGAAATTTTGAAACAAACCAAAACCCACAAACCAATAGAAGTGCAAATAGATTAAAGTTAAAGAAAGCAAATATTTTAAAATGAGAAGAGCACGTCAAACATGCACTATGAATTTAAAAGAGCGCGTAAATAAATATTAAAATATCTGATAAACAAATTCGGAAGAAGTTCAATAATTGTATTTAAAAAACACATGCGTACAAGCTTTGCAGATATCTCGCCAGTGGATGAACCCAATAAGGTTACCATACTGATTGATCGTAGACAAAACACTAATATAAGAGGCAATATAATTTTTTGACTTTAGTCATGAATAAACTTGTACTTAGAAAATGAAAGCATGTCTTTTCATAAAGTGAAGAAATAGTGAAAGAAGTTTAAAAGTGACTTGAAAATATAGATTTTGTATATACTACGGATGTGGTAGAATCCGTAGTAGAAGAATAGAATAACACAAATTTTTGTGATGTAATAAGGAAAAAAAAAAGATGATAAGAGTTTGATCTCAATAGAAATCCCCATTAAAACTTGAATTTTCAGACAAGGTTCGAGATAATTTCCAACTTGAATTTTACGCACGAAAAAAGCTTTCAAAAGATCTACCAGCCATGACACCTTTGTCTAATTTACGGGTGCGGGTGATAGGATCAAATTTTAACCTAATTTAAGAAAATTTTAACATATGTATATAAAAATTTTATCATCTTAACGGGTGCCATGCCACCCCATTCCCGTGGTGGCAACTCTTCAGATATTATCTAGGTAAATAAAAGAAGGATATTTTAATAATTTAGTTTTTTAATTATGAGCTTCATGTTTTTAAAGTTAGAACCTGATTGTTACTTTCCTGTTGGGTAATGGCTTGGAGAATTTGTTAGTGTTAAAATCATATAACTTCTGTCGTACATATTTTTCTTGATTCATCGCTTAGAATGTCCATGATATTTTCATTGCCAAAATTATTTTTGGGTAAAACGTTAAGATTTATATGGCGACTTTCAAAAACTACGCCACGCTCACTTTTATTCATGCACTTTATATTTGTTAGCCCAAGAGATAGAAGAATTCAAATGATTATATAGTACCACTAAATATTATAATAATAAAAAATTAAGGAGAATAGAAACTCAGTAGCATTTCAATTATATATCTCGGAGACATTAAGTTGTAATAACTAAAGATACATTGTCCGGTTCTGAATAAAAATATTTGGCACTTCATCGCTACATAAATTGAGTGCATTCAAATTCAGAAATGAAAGCACACAAAATCGTCTGATATATCCACTTGTATTTCAGAAACGTCGTGGTTATGGAGTACTGGTGTGAAGAAGTGCGTGTCATCTCTTCAAGAAGAAAGTATTAGTCAGAATTGATCTCGACGTTCCGTTGAATGATGACTTAAGCATCGAAGATTACGCTACAATCCTAGCCGCTCTTCCTACTATATTCAGCTGATAAAATGTCACTCTCATGTTATTCTCGTCTCTCATCGTGTAAGCTTTGCCCCACTATATATATAGTTCGGTTTCTAAATTATCTGTCTCTCCGTCGTCGAGTTCAACCCAACGTACTCACTATTATCTCCATCAAGTTCAATTTATTTATTTATGTGTAGGGATATGTTGACTGCCTTTGGTTGGCTCATATTTATTCTTACATGTTGTTTGCTTACTGTTTTGTAAATGTATTCTGCTTAGAGACGGTTGGTTAATGGGTATCTTCTAGGTAATACTAGCTTTTTTTTCTCTTTTGGTCAATTTAGCCTCAAGCCAATGCGTGCAGTCAGGACAAACAAAATAAACCTCAACTTCATTTTTTGTGGGCATAGTACGATTCGGTGAAAAAATGTTTTCAGCTACTTACAAATGCTAACATGACATAATGACATGACAAAGACAGTTTGGTGCACAAAACATCCCACGTTCACACAGTGTTATTAATTATTATTATTATGGCTTCTCTTCTTTCGTCTGGTGGATTCTATCTCCTGATTCACTGTTTTCTGACTAGAGTTTTTCAATTTGCTTTGTTGGTTTCTCTGCCTTTCCTTGCTCAACCCACATGATACGCCTGAAATTTGTTCAAACCCTTAAAATACTGCCTTTTATGTAATGCACATGCATACCTTCTTTTCCTTTTCAGGTGTTCTGCTCAGTGACGGATCCAGGTTCAAATAAGGGTTTTTTTTAAAACAATTCCTTGTTTCAACGGGATTCAACAATTTCCACCTAAGCCCAAAAAAAATTCATTTTTACCTTAGTTACATAGTATGATTTTCCAACGAAGCACCCCTCTGTCTCCGCCCCCTGGTTCTGATGATTTTGCTCATTTTCATATACTACTACTACTGGTAATGAATTTTCTGCTCACCATTCTCTCACGCACATTAGAGTTGAGCTGTAAGCTTATAGTACTTCTTGTTAGGAGTAGCATATTATTCTGTAGTTGAATTTCTCTGAGGACTTCGTTTGTGATAATTCTGCATTTTCTTCGTGGATTTATTTTCACCACCTACTGTGTCTGAATTTTCTCTATCTTTTTTTCTTCCTGCATTTTGATCATCTGAATTGCTGGTTCCAGGATAATACAATAGAAAAAAATGAAAAGTACAGCTTGAAGCCACTTGTGGCAAGACTGTCAGAGCTATTAAAAGTTGAGGTCTGTTCTCGTTCTGTTTCTCATTTCTTGCTATTGTTTATTCAAGCCCTGCCTAAAGAGGCTATCCGCAACTCCAATTTAACCTCCTGCAGGTCGGCATGGCGGATGAGTTATTGCATTGGTCAAGAAATTGAGGATATGATTTGTAAAATGCCTCCAGGTGGAGTTGTGCTGCTTGAAAACGTGAGATTCCACAGAGGAGAGTTGGCGGGTAAGCGCGAGTTTGCAAAGAAGCTGGCGTCTCTTGCAGATTTGTATGTCAATGATAGCTTTAGGACTGCGCACAGAAAAGACGCTTCCACCATAGCAGTTGCTGGACTCCTTGTGAAAAAGGTATGTTGGGACTTTGGACTATGAAATGTAAGGTTTGGACATTAATTAGTGTGCACTGAAAATTAGCACAACTGGTTATCACGTTTAATTTGATGGTTTTAGGAACTTCGGTATCTTTTTGAAGATGTAGCATATCTAAAGAGGCCATTTTATGCGATTGTTGGTGGTTCAAGGCTTTCAACTAGAACCTTTTAGAGAAGAAGGTTGACATTTTATTCCTTTGGCGGAGGTCTGATCTTTACTTTCTTCAAGGCCAAAGGTTTCTCTGTTGGAAACGACATGCTTGGTCGAGCGAGATTAATTGTGAAGGCGGTACGTGCAAGACGTGTACATCTAGTGTTTCCTACTGATGTTGTGATAGCAGAATGGCTTGCTCGTGGTACTCCAGCTCAGGTAGTAATTAAAATGGTTTTGGCAGTGCTATTTGCTGTCCTTCACTTTTGCTAACTGGTCCTTCTTCTTTTCTCTTTGGCCTTTCACATTGTTGAACCATCTAATATACCAAAAAAACTGTATCGGATTAGATATTGGACCAAAAACTATAGAGCATTTTAGCACAACACTAAATGACACAAAAACTATCATTTGGAATGGACCTATGCGAGGGTTCGAGATTGACCAATTTGCTGCTGGAAAAACGGGTATAAATGAAGATCTTGTTTAAATGATTATTTTTCTGGTGTAGTTTGAAGATGCCATAGATACTTTAGTTTTGTTGGCTGATGTTTTCCATCTAAATGTTGAAATGGAGGTGGAGCAGTGATCGAACTGGAAGAAGTGTATGCTGGGCTCTCATTATGTGGTGGTAGTACATGGCACATCCCTCCGGTGGTTGATGTATGTTGCTTTGGTTACTAACCACTTGCTGGTATTGTTAGTCTTATCTAGATGTGGCAAATGAGTGAGATCAGATATGGGCGGGTTGGAAATTAGTAATACAAAAAGGGATCAAATATTCTTACCCGATTCATATTTAATATGGACAAAAAGAGTTAACTGGCGGATAATATAGATATTCATATTATCCATGACTTTTTGAATATGATCATTTTAAGGAGAATTCTTAAGCTTCCAAACTTGAGGAACCTTTAATTTGAGTCCATTACAAATGTAAAAGTTAAACTGATTGGTTATTTATTTTTAAGTAAATAATATGGATATTATCATATTTGACCTATTTTTAAAAGTTTATTATTGACGGAATAGTTCGGGACCCCCTTGAATTTGGCAACTAATTTTGTTTAGTTCCTCTTAAACTTCACGTGGTCTTTAATCTTACCCCCCCCCCCCCCCCCCCCNGGATGCTGACAATCCATTGGAGTGTGACACACGCATTGCCACGTGAATTTTTTTGTCTATGGTATTTATTTTTAATATAATAAAATGTATATTCTTGCCTTTTCAAGCCTACCAATTATTTAAATTATTTTTTATGCTGAATTTGTAATTAAAAAAAATGGAACAACACTAGTTTGATTATACTTTTTTATTTGGATAAAGAAAGTAATATTTTAATCAAGTTATTTTTAAATATTTGGTCAGAAAAATAAGGAATATACAGTTATAATATATACCGATTGCATCAAAAGAAAAAAAATCGTTATGGAACTCCATATTTTGGCAGAAAAAATTAGGCTAAAAATAATAAAATTTTAACCAAACATTTTATGAATTTGACCCAAAAAAATAGTAATGGATTGTTGAAATAAATAGTCTTTGCATGAAAAGAAAAATACAATAGTTTTATTCTCTTTGTAGAAAATATATCATTTGTACTTCATTACTTTGGCTAAACCTTCTTTATATTTTGGCTAAAAGAAATAGAGTTTCAACTAAGGCCGGTAAGTGGGTCGGGCTGGGTATCAAACGGGCCAAACGAGTCGGTCTTGTGGGCCGCGGTCCCGGTCTGGTCCCTAAATAAACGGTTCAAACGGTCCCGGGCTAAATATGCTTTTTGTAGGAACTCACCCGGGAACCAGGCTGTAACGACCCGACCGATCGTTTTGCTTTTTAGAACCATGTTCCCCTAAATAAGACTCCATGTAAGTGCTTTTACTATTTTATGACTTGCGGGGCGGTTAGTTTAGGATTTGAAAGGGTTCGGGTTGAAATCGGGACACTTGATTCATTAAGTTGGCCTTAAAAGGCTAAGTTTTACTTTGGTCAACATTTTGATTAAACGACCTCGAAATCGGGATCTGACGGTTCCAATAGGTTCGTATGATGATTTCAAACTTGGGCATATGTTCGAATCGGGTTTTGGATCACCCGAGAGCGATTCAGCGCCTAATAGTGAAAGTTAGCTCTTTGAAGGTTTTTGAAGTTTTTAAAATTTGGCTTGGAGTAGGTTTCGGTGATATCGAGGTCCAAATAGAATTCTGAGACCGGGAATAGTTATGTATGGTGATTTAGGACTTGCACTCAAATTTTGGTGTCATTTTGAGTAGTTTAAGTACATTTCGGCGCTTTGGGAGTAAATTGAAGAACTTGAAGTTCATAGTTCTGATTCAATTGGTTTGGGGTGTGATTCTTAGTTCTAATGTTGTTAGGTACGTTCCGAGAGTTCGAGCGAGTCCGTTTTATGAATTCAAACTTGTTGGTATGTTCAGGCGGGGCCTCGGGGGCATCAGGTGCTAATCGGACGAGGCTCTAACCAAGTTTGGACTTGGGGAGCATTTGAAGCACCAGACTCGTGGTGTAATCGCACCTGTGGGGTTAGGGTCGCAAGTACGAGCTCGCAGAAGAGAGCAAGGCCTCGCAGAAGCGAGCAATGCCTCGCAGAAGCGAGCAATGCCTCGCAGAAGCGGCCATGGAAGGGCAGCCCAGGATCCGCAGGTGCGCCCCACGCTCTACAGAAGTGGGACCTAGGCATTTCCATAGAAGCGATGATGCAGATGCAGGATCGTTCGAGGCAGTGTGGTCTTTTAAAATGGGACTTAGGCATTTTTGCTCATTTTTTACACTTGGGGGCGATTTTAGAGCTGGTTAGAGAGGGATTTTCATCAACTAATTGAGGTAAGTAATTTCTACCAAATGTGAGTTAAATACATAATTCATGGATAGATTATAACATGTAAACTAGCGAAAGTCATGGATTTAGGTGAAAACCTAGGTTTTTGATAAAAATGGGATTTAATAACAAAATTTGTTCTAGAATCTAGTAAAAATTATATATTTGAGTTCATGATGTTATGGGTAACAACTTTCTTCAAAAATTTCCGGAACCCGAGCACGTGGGCCCGAGAGTGAATTTTAGGGATTCTTCAAAATAGGCTTGGGAAATCACTTTGATAGCTAGGATATGAATTTTTGAAAATGTATTGATCATTTTATACAATCTTTGACTAGTTTCGAGTCGTCCGGCACTGAATTGAGGGTTTGAGCACATTCTTGGACCGGGAAGTAGGCCTTGAGACGAGGTAAGTCTCTTTTCTAACCTTATAAGTGGGAATTAACCCCATAGGTGAACTTAATCAATATGTATTTCTATTTGTGGGGGCTACGTACGCACGAGGTGACGAGAGTCCATGCGTAGCTACTATTCATGCTTATGTCCGAATAGATTTAATGCTTTGTTGATACCGTTTCTTGTTTATGCTTATTAATTGTCTAGAATAAATCTGAGGTTGAGGATTTCAATATTTTAAAAGTTTTTAGTAGAATTTCTTATTTTGAAAAGAATTGAGGGATATTATGATAATGTTACGACCCAATTTCGTATTAGGCCGTGATGGCGCCCAACATCATTGTTAGGCAAGCCAATACTGATTAAACTAAAATTCCCCGAATGGGTAGATCACTAAGTAGATAATATTCTACATTAACTGAAATTATTGTTAGTATTTATCGATGTAGCATGATTTAGATGGAACAATAAATGCAATCGTAATCATTTAATTACAACACCAAAATATCAAAAGTCTACTAGTGTGTGTGCCAAGACCTGGTGTCACAAGTATATGGGCAATCTAGTAGAATATACAAAAAAAATGCTAGCCTATTGTCTGAAAGGAAATAGACAGAAGGTAAAACATAAGGAAGACTCCAGCTGCTGCAGAACGACTCAAAAGGGCAGCTCACCGGTAGCCTCGCACTGGAAAATCAATCTATGCGCCGGACTGGTGGCCAGATGCACCTGCCTCAAATCTTGTATAATCAAGTACAGAAGCGTAGCATAAGTACATAAAAATATGTATCCAATAAGTATCTAGTCTAACCTCGAATAAGTAGTGACGAGGGGTCGACTCCGACACATACTAGGGCCAACAAAATAATAATGTGTGATTCTAAATAAAAGCAATATACAGAACTACAATAATTTTAGTACAAGAACTAACTGAACAATCCTTCCATCATTTTCGAGAAACTAAAACACTTCTTCCAATTTTTGCACATGATCTCTAAAAAAGTAAATTTATAAAATTATAAAAAGGCTTCAGGTTCTTATATCACACACAAATTTAACCGAGGACGTTCGGCTTGATCCAGCATAAATGTATATTGTGCACTGCCGAGGTTCAAACGGCACGAACCATAAATGCATCTATTACCCCGTTCGCGCATCATTCATGCAACGCGGTCAAACATAAATTTAAAGAATTACCCTGCTCGTGAATCATACATGCGACGCGATCAAATATAAATGTAAAGAATTACCCTGCTCACGAATCATACATGCGACGCGGTTGCACATCGATTTCTTACATTATTATAGTATTCCTCCATTCTTTTCAAAATACGAAGTTCAAATGAGAACCTTTAAGATCCCAATTTTTATAACAATTTCAACTCCTTCCAAAACGTTTAGCAAACAACTCAATCCCACTACTTCTCAAGACAAACAGAAACATAAATCGGTAATCATATTAACAAGGCATTAAGTAGGCCTAAAACTACCCGGGCATAGGCATAGTTTGAAGCTACGTACAGACTCTCATCACATACTGCGTACGTATCCCCCACAAATAATCACATATTAATTAAATTCACCTATGGAAAAATTTTCCACTTACAAATTTAGAAGAGAGACTTACCTCGCTTCAAGGCCTACTTTCGGTTCAAGCTTATGCCCCAAACCCTCAATTCGGTGCCGAACAATGCAAAACTATCCAAATAGATTAAAGACTAACCAATATAGGCTTAAAAGTTTATATCCCACTATTAAGAAATTTCCCAATTCAATTTGCAAGATTCCTAAAAATTCATCCCCGGGACCACGTGCCCGGATTCCTGAAATATTTGGAAGAAAGTTGTTACCCACAACCTAAGGAACATAAATATATAATTTGCATTAAGTTCCATAACCATATTCGTGGTAAAACTCCATTTTTATCAAAACTCTAGGTTTTCCTCTAAACCCATGATTTTCACTAATTTCTACATGTTAATCTACCTATAATCTAATTATTTAACTCACATGTGGTAGAGATTACTTACCTCCAAAAGCTAGATGAAAATCCCTCTCAAGAAGCTCCAAGAATCGCCCAAGGAGTGAGTGAAATGTGTAAAAATTGGTCTAAGTCCCATATTAAATGAACCTCACTGCCTTCAGCTTTTTCACACCAGCGGGGAGTTGGCCGCACCTACGGAAAGTCCATTGCAGGTGCGAATCTTCCCCTACTGGCCAAGCTCCACATCTTCGGGCTCAAGGGACCGCATCTGCGCACAAGCCCGCACCTGCGACCACTGACCTCACACATGCGGCCGTGCAGGTGCGCAAAAGCGGTCGCACCTGTGATGCCTGGGCTGTTCTCCCTCCCTCGCTTCTATGGCTCATGGCTTGCACCTGCGGCTGGCAAACCGTAGGTGGGGGAACACCAAAACTGGTGCACCAACAGCCTTGTTGAGTTTCAAACTCAACTCGCACATCGTACGAATGGCACCCGGGGCCCCGTCCAAACATACCAACAAGTTTGGAATCATAAGACAGACTCTCTCAAACTCTCGGAACGCCCGAAACAATATTAAAACTAAGAATCTCACCCCAAAACCAATTGAATCAAACTTAAGAACTTCAAGTTCTTCATTTTACTTCCAATGCGCCGAAACGTACTTAAACTACTCGGAATGACGCTAAATTTTACGTGCAAGTCTTAAATGACATTGCAGAACTACTCCCGATCTCAGAATTTTGTTTGGACCTCCATATCACCAAAACGCGTTCCAAATCAAATTAAAGGACTTCTAAAACATTCAAGAACCAACTTTCACTATTAGGCGCCAAAACGCTCCCGGGTCGTCCAAAAGCCGATCCGAACATAGCCCAAGTCCGAAAATAGCACATGAACCTATTGGAACCTCAAATACCGATTCCGAGGTGGTTTACTCAAAATGTTGACCGAAGTCAAACTTGGCCTCTTAAGCCAACCTTAAGGAACTATGTGTTCCGATTTCAACCCGAATTCTTCCAAACCCAGAACTTACCATCCCCGCAAGTCATAAATCAGTCAAAGCAAGTACGAGAAGTCTTATTTAGGGGTACGGGGTTCTAGAAAGCAAAATGACCAATCGGGTCGTCATATTCTCCACCTCTTAAACAAACGTTTGTCCTCGAATGGGTCTAGAATCATACTTGGAGTGCTAAACAAGTGTGGATATCTGCTCCACATGTCCTACTCGGACTCCTAAGTTGCCTTTTCTACTAGTTGGCTCCTCCACTGGACCCTCACTGCGGAGATCCTCTTGGACCTCAACTGGCGATCCTGTCTATCAACAATAGCAACTGGCTCTTCCTCGTAGCCCAAGCTCTCATCTAGATAAATAGTACTGAAGTCTAACATATGAGATAAGTCGTCGTGATACCTTTGGAGCATAGACACGTGAAAAACTGGATGAATCCCTGATAGGCTTGGAGGTAAAGCAAGCTCATAAGCAACCTCTCCAACTCTCCTCAACACCTCAAATGGGCCTATAAACCTTGGGCTCAACTTTGCCTTCTTTCTGAATCTCATAATTCCCTTCATCGGCGAGACTTTCAAGAGAAACATCTCGTTGACCATAAATGATACATCGCGCGCCTTTTGATCCCCGTAACTCTTCTGTCTGGATTGTGTCGCGCGGAGCCGCTCCTGAATCAAGTTTACCTTTTCTAAGGCATCCTTCACCAAATCTATACCATATAACTTAGCCTCGCTAGGCTCAAACAACCCGATGGGAGAAAGACACCACTGACCATATAAAGCCTCAAATTGATCCATCTCTGTGCTTGACTGATAACTGTTGTTGTAAGCGAACTCGGCTAATGGCAAGAGCTGATCCCACTGTCCCCTAAAGTCAATCACACATTCCCTTAGCATTTCCTCCAATATATGAACTGTCCGCTCTAATTGACCGTCGGTCTGTGGATGGAATGTTGTGCTGAGCTCTACACGGATGCCCAACTCACTCTGTACGGCTCTCCAGAAATGCGAGGTAAACTGAGGGCCTCTATCTGATATGATGGAAATAGGTACATCTTGTAACTACACTATCTCCCGAATGTAAATCTGGTCCAAGCTCCCTGAAGTATAAGTATTGGCTACTGTAATGAAGTGTGCCGACTTGGTCAACCTATCAACAATGACCCAAACTGCATCGAACTTTCGCAAAGTCTGCGGCTATCCCACCACGAAGTCCATAGTGATGCGCTCCCACTTCCACTCGAGTATAGTCATCTGTTGGAGTAGGCTATGGTGCTCATACTTAACTTGCTGGCAATTTAGGCACCTAGAAACATACTCAAGTATGTCCTTCTTCATCCGCCGCCATGAATATAATACTGAGAACTATGCTCCTCCTCTAAAATCCTCTCCCTCAAGCCATCGACAGTAGGAACACATATACGACCTTGGAGTCGCAAGACATCATCCTCGCCAATAGAAACCTCTTTGGCACCACCCTGTAATACCGGCTCTCTAAGGGCTGCCAAGTACTGATCATCAAACTGTTGGGCCTTGATCTGCCCCAATAATGAAGACTAAGAAACAACACGTGCAAGAACTCGGACGGGCTCTGAAATGTCCAACCTCACAAGTCTATTATCCAAGGATTGAATGTCCAAAGCTAGCAGCCTCTCCTATGCTGATATGAATGCAAAACTACCCATACTCTCTGCCTTCCTTCTCGAGGAATCCACGACTACATTCGCCTTGTCGGATGATAAAGAATAGTGATGTCATAGCCCTTTAGTAACTCAAGCCATCTGTGCTACCTCAAATTGAGATCCCTTTTCTTGAACAAGTGCTGCAAATTACAGTAATCAGTGTAGACCTCACAAGATACCCCATATAGATAATGCCTCCAAATCTTAAGAGCATGAACAATCGCGGCCAACTCCAAATCGTGCACATGATAATTCTTCTCATAGGGTTTCAGCTTACGTGAAGCATATGCAATAACTCGCCCCTCCTGACTCAATACGCAACCCAAGCCAATGTATGAAGCGTCGCAATACACAATATACATCCCCCAACCGGAAGGCAACACTAACACTGGTGTTATAGTCAAGGATGTCTGGAGCTTCTGAAAGCTCGCCTCGCAATCATCGGACCAACAGAACTGAGCACCCTTCTAGGTCAATCTGGTCAAAGGTGCTACAATGGATGAAAATCCCTCCACAAACCGGCGATAGTAACCTGCTAACCCCAAGAAACTCCTGATCTCGGTTGCCGAAGTAGGATGAGGCCAACTCTGAACTGCCTCAATCCTCTTGGGATGCACCTTAATACCCTCGTCTGATACAACATGTCCCAGGAATTCCACATAATCTAACCAAAACTCACACTTTGAGAACTTAGCATAGAACTTCTATTCCCGTAAAGTCTGGAGCACTACTCTTAAGTGCTGCTCGTGCTCCCCTAGGTTGCTGATAAGTAGGGATTTTGACCTCTTATTTTCTATCTTTTACTTGTGTTTTAGGACAAAAATGCTTAAAGGTATTCGCGGAAACTAATGAAATTTTCTTGCTTACAGGAATGTTGCAATATAAGCCAAAGGAATCAAAATCAACTCATAAAGGAGTCAAAAGTTGAACAAGAACCAAAACAGAGCAAAAAGCCAAATGTGCGGACCGCATGATTTTGTATGTAGCCACAAAAGAAGGTTCAGAGACTTGGATTTGTGTAGATCAAGAAGTGCGGACCGCAAAAATATTTTGCGGCCGCAAAAGTCATTGTGCGACCGCATTCAGTATTATGCGGTCCGCAATAAATGAGATTCAGAGAGTTTGGTATTTGGGCAAAATGAAGGAGTGCGGACCACACCAAAATTGTGCGGCCGCAGTATGTCAAGTGCCGCCGCACACACAATTATGCGGTCCGCAGGAATGAAGATTCAAAGAGTTGGTTCAAGTCCAAGGTCAAGGAAGTGCGGACCGCATCACGTTTATGCGACTGAATAATCAAGAGCACGACCGCACTCAGAATTGTGCAGTCCACAAAAGTACAGCAAAAGCCAGAACTCAAAGTAAAAAATAAGGACCGCACCACAATTATGCGGCCGCAGAAGCAAGTGTGCGACCACACTCAAAATTATGCAACCGCATAACCTCCGCAAGGGCATTTTTGTAAGATATTTTCATCTTAGTATAAATAGAAGTTTTTGTCATTTTTACGTAAAGTTATATTTTAGGAAAGCACCTGTGACGATTTTCTTTACTGCTTTTGGAAACTTTGTACTAGATTTGTCTCTAAACACTAGATTTTCATCCCATAATCTAATATTATGGATTCTATCTTCATTTCTTCTTTAATTTCTGAAATTTTCATGAGTAGCTAAACACATAGCTAGGGTTGTGGCCCAACCCTAGTGTGGGTATTTAATGGGTGTTTGATTTAGGCTTTGTTAGTGATTGGGTTAGTGGTGTTTAGGCTAGTTCTTGCTAGAAATCAAGAATTAATGATTGTAAACATTGATTCATGCCTAAATGACTTAGTCTCTACTTGAGAAAGTGGGACTAAGTCTATGAAAACTTGGCTAACAAGGAAATGGGGTGAACCCAAGAAATTGATAGCCCCAATTAAAGGGTTAAACCTAGATAGTAATACCCGACTTGAGCTAATATCACTTGATTTGTACAAATACCCATTTGGACTTGAGAAAGTCAAGTTGGGCAAAATCACTCAAATTACCGAGAGGTATAAAGTGAGTACCCGAGTGTGATAGCTATATTACAACCCCAACTAATCAAGTTTTCCCTGGAATAACCCGTTAGATAACCACCTAAGTAGAAGTCACGACCCTAGTCCTTTTAAACATTTGAAAAACCCAAAACAAAAATATTGTCCTTAGTTTTATTAATTGCAATCAATAGAAGTAAAATAGAAGTAGAATATCAACCAAGTTTGTGGAAGTGCAATTAGAGCCAAAACTTGCATCTCACTTAGATATAAACCTAATTCCAATTATTAACTCCCTGTGGATTCGATCCCGACCTAAGTTGGGTTATTATTGCATCGACCTCCTCGCTACGTAATAGTAATGTGGATTTGGCATCGATCAATTTTGGGCGCCGTTTCCGGGGAGTTAGACGGTCTTAGCTATATATCTAAGTATTTGTGTGTTTTGTCTTTCTTTCCTTCCATTTTTCTAATTTTTTTGTGAATTGATTTTAGGTACGAAATGGCTCTTAACAACAAGTCCCTCGGAAATATACCACTGGGGGAGGAGGTAGATGACTAGCAAGTGGATGAGGTTTATCTTGAGCCTAAAGTAAAAAGGAGAGGCCGACCGCCTCATGATAATATCCCAAACCCTCCGCCACCTCCACCAAGAGTAGCAGCCCGAGTGTTTCCCAACGAAGGCTATGCTAGTGTAATAATCCCGCCCCGGATTAGGTCAGGCAACTTCTAGATAACTAATGTGATGCTTACACTGCTTGATCAGAAGGGTTTCTTCACCAGAGCTCCACACCAAAATGCCTACAAGAATATCAAAGGTTTTGTTGATACATGTTGGGGGAGCAAGCAAACGAATGACTCCGAGGATGCGTTGAGGTTAAGGATATTTCCCTTTTCTCTACTGGGGAAGGCTTTGTATTGGTTAGAGAGATTTTACAACCATTCCATCCACACTTGGGATGAGTTGGCCGAAAAGTTCATAGCCAAGTTCTTTTCCCCGGGGCATATGATGACTCTAAGAGATGAAATTCTGACTTTCAAACAAGATCCAAATTAACTGTTGCATGATATTTGGGAAATGTATCATACTATGGTCAAAGAGTGACCTAACAACGATATGAACGAGGCCATGATCCAACAAACCTTCTACAGGGGGATCAACACAACAAATCAGTGTGTGGTAAATCAACTCGTGGGGTAACTTCATGAACACGCCGTATTATGAAGCTTGTGAAATATTAGATGAGATGGCGGATACCTCTTCGACGTGGAAAAGTAGAGCCAATGTTCCACAGGATGACCCAAATGTTATTCACCTACATAAGGAGCTACATGATGATGGGAAAGCTATTGCGGAGTTGACAACCACAATGAACCAATTGGCCAAGGCTCAAAGCTTCAACAGGTTCAAGGGCCAAAATAGGTGAATGTTATGAAAGGGGTAAACATGATGGTCAACAAGAGAAGGCAACAAGTTCAACAAGTACAAAACCATCCGGAGTAATTTGAGCAAAGTAATAGTGGGTTTACTCATGATGATGCATATGATGAGCAAGATGAAACAGTTCAATATGTCAACAATTATCAAGGTCAAATGAGCAATGCTCCAAATCAACAACAATGGAGATCACAAGGAAACCAAGGGAATTGGAATAACCAAGGCCACCAAGGTAATTGGAGTGGTGGCAATAACAACAACCAAGGCAATTGGGGGAACAACAACAATCAAAATAATTGGGGTAACCAAGGAAATCAAGCCAATTGGGGAGGAAATAATCAAGGAAATTGGAGTGGCAATAATCAAGTAATTGGGGAGGCAATAATAATCAACGGGGTTGGAACAATAACAATCAAGGAAATCAAGGGTCGGGATTTCAAAGGCCCCCGATGTATCAACAACCGAACAACCCGCCTCCATATCCATCTCAAGGTCCAAGTTCTTCTAAAAATGAAATGGGATGGATTGAAAACATGTTTAATCAAATGATGGACAAAAACACCGACTCCGATGCCCAATTAGCCTCCCACAACACTTCTATCCGCAACTTAGAGGTCCAACTTGGCCAAATTTCTCAAGATTTGAATACTCGCCCTAAGAGGGCACTACCAAGTGATACGGTGGTGAACCCGAAGGGTGGGAACAATACGGGGCATGCAATGGCCGTGACAACAAGAAATGGGAGAGGTGGAGTTTCTAGTACCTCAAATCAAATAATAAATGTGGATGAAGATGTATTGGTTCAAGATGATGATGTGCCAAGCTATGATGTGCAAGCTAATTATAAGGTGAGGATAGACATTGATGAAAGTGTGGAGGAGACATAAGATGATGTGAACCCGTCTAGGGAGCATGTAATAGACATACTGGATCCGGTAGTGCCAAAGGCCAAGGCTCCCTTGCCAAGGCCTCCTCCTCCATATCCTCAAAGGTTCGCAAAGAAAAAAAATGAGAATCAATTCAGGAAATTCATTGATATTATGAGAATTTTGTCCATAAATGTGACATTGGTTGAAGCCTTAGAACAAATGTCGGGATATACCAAGTTCATGAAGGATTTGGTAACAAAAAAGAGATCAATGAACTGTGAAATGATCAAAATGACACATCAAGTGAGTGCCATTGTGCATTCCATGTCTCCAAAGTTAGAAGACCCCGGTGCTTTTACAATCCCGTGCACTATTGGGAGCGCCGATTTCGCCAAAGCTTTGTGTGACTTGGGGGCAAAAATTAACTTGATGCCCTATTCTGTGTTCAAGACATTGGGGATTAGGAAACCACGAACCACATCCATGAGGTTGCAAATGGTGGACTGGACAATGAAGAGGCCCTTCTGGATAATTGATGATGTGTTACTTCGGGTCGACAAGTTCATCTTTCCCATAGATTTTGTGATACTTGACTGTGAGGTTGACTATGATACATGGTAGGCCTTAGTTGATGTGGAAGCTGGTGAGCTCACCTTCTGGGTGGGCAATGAAAAAGTTGTGGTCCATGTTTGTAAATCAATGAGGTAGCCTAATAACAACGAAGTGTGTTCGTTCGTGGAACTTGTGACCGAAGTAATTGTTGATGACACAACTTCTGAGATTAATGTTGAAGATACATTAGAAGTTGTATTGTTGAATCATGATGAAGATGAGAAGGAAGGCTTTGTATAATGTGTCAATGCTTTGCAAGGAATGGGATCATATACATATGGGCCCCGAAAACTTTCCTTGGACCTTGAAAACCGAAAGACTCCACCAATAAAGCCCTCAATCAAGGAGCCACCAACATTGGAGTTAAAGCCCTTGCCTTCACACCTTAGATATGAGTTTCTAGGACCTTGCTCCACTTTACCTATTATTCTTTCCTCATGCTTAACTAACGTGTAGGTAAATTCCACCCTTTTGGTGATCCAAAGGAGGAAGAAAGCAATAGGTTGTACATTGGCGGATATTCAGGATATAAGCCCCGCCTTTTGCATGCACAAAATCATATTGTAGGAGGATTCCAAAACCTCCGTGGAACATCAAAGAAGATTGAATGAGGTCATGCAAGAAGTAGTCAAGAAAGATATCATCAAGTGGTTGGATGCTCGGGTTGTCTACCCCATTTCCGATAGTTCGTGGACCTCGCCGGTGCAATGTGTCCCAAAGAAAGAGGGCATGAATCTGATTACAAATGAGAAAAATGAATTGATCCCCACAATAACTATCACCGGGTGGAGAGTGTGCATGGATTATTGGAATCTCAACAAAGTTACTCGGAAAGATCATTTTTCGCTTCCATTTCTTGATCAGATGTTGGATAGGTTAGCCGGACTTGCTTATTATTGCTTCTTGGATGGGTATTCCGGATATAACCAGATTCTTATTGCACCTGAAGACCAAGAGAAGACCACTTTCACTATTCCGTATGGCACTTTCGTATTCTCGCGGATGACGTTCGGGTTATGCAATGCACCGGCAACCTTTCAACGATGTATGATAGCAATCTTCACCGATATGGTGGAGGACTTTCTCGAGGTTTTCATGGATGATTTCTCTGTTGTAGAGGATTATTTTGAAGATTGCTTGTAAAACCTGGGTAAGGTATTGGCACGTTGTGAAGAAACTAACTTGGTGCTTAATTGGGAGAAGTGTCACTTTATGGTCGAGGAGGGCATTGTCCTCGGCCACAAGATTTCCAAGAATTGTATTGAATTCGATAAATCAAAAATGGAAGTGATATCCAAACTCCCTCCCCCTACTTCTGTCAAGGGAGTGAGGATCTTTCTATGTCACACAGGATTTTACCGCCGATTCATCAAGGATTTCTCTAAGGTGGTAAACCCCTTGTGCAAACTATTGGAGAAAGATGCCAACTTTGTTTTCAATGATGATTGTATGAAGGCATTTGAACTACTCAAGTATAAGTTGACTACCACTCCTATTATTACCGCGCCAAATTTGAGCTTATCATTTGAGCTTATGTGTGATGCTAGCGATATGGCAGTTAGAGCGATAATGGGGAAAAGAATTAACAAGATCTTCCATCCGGTATACTATGCGAGTAAGACCATGAACGTGGCCCAAGTCAACTATACATTGATCGAGAAAGAAATCCTAGCCATTGTCTTTGCTATGGAAAATTTTTGCCGGTACCTAATGGGTACCAAAGTGATTGTTCACACCGATCACGAGGCACTTCGTTATTTAATGAGCAAAAAGGACTCTAAGGCAAGATTGATGCGGTGGGTACTTCTTCTACAAGAATTTGATCTTGAAATCCAAGACTGCAAGGGGAGTGAGAATCAAGTGGAGGGCCACTTGTCCCGATTGGAGGAGGAGGGGAGGCCACATGATGGTCTTGAGATCAATGATTCATTTCGGGACGAACAACTCCTTTCCATGTCTATGACCGGGATTCCATGGTTTGCCGACATGGCCAACTATCTTGTGAGCGGCATTGTCCCGAATGAGTTCTCTTCAAACCAAAGGAAGAAGCTCAAACGGGACTGCCTGGACTACTATTAGGATGATCCATATCTCTTCAAAATTTGCACTGATGGTGTTATCCAGAGATGTGTACCACACGAAGAACAATTGGGTATTCTTGAAGCTTACCATTCTTCGCCATATGGTGGTCACCATGGTGGAGTGAGAACTGCTACAAAAGTCCTAAACTGTGGATTCTATTGGCCCACCCTTTACAAGGACGCTAGCGAGCTCTTTAAGTGTTGTGATGAATGCCAAAGGGCCAGTGGGATCTCCAAAAAAACGAAATGCCTCTCACCACCATCCTAGAGATTGATATTTTCGATGTGTGGGGCATCGATTTTATGGGTCAATTTGTGAGCTCCTGTGGGAACACCTATATTTTGGTTGATGTGGATTACGTGTCCAAATGGGTTGAAGCTGTGGCTTTGCCCAAAAATGAAGCACAGAGTGTTGTAGCTTTCTTGAAGAAGAACATATTCACAAGGTTTGGTACCCCAAGGGCCATCATTAGTGATGGGGGATCACATTTTTGCAACAAAGCCTTTGACAATTTACTCTCCACGTATGGTGTCACTCACAAGGTGTCGACCCCCTATCACCCCCAAGCAAGTGGACAGGTTGAAGTCTCCAACCAGTAAATCAAGAGTATTCTGTCAAAAACTGTCAATGCAAACCAGACTGATTGGTCGAAGAAACTTGACGATGCTCTTTGGGCCTAAAGAACAGCTTACAAAAATCCAATTGATATGTCTCTGTATCAGTTGGTGTTCAGAAAAGCTTGTCATCTTCCTGTGGAACTAGAGCATAAAGCCATGTGGGCGTTGAAGAAACTGAACCTTGAGTGATGTAGCTGCAAATATTCGGGTGGAGCAATTTAATGAACTTGATGAGTTCCGGTTCCATGCTTACTCCAGTTCGTCCTTGTATAAGGACAAGATGAAGTACCTCCATGAAAAGTATATCCGGAACAAAGAATTCAAGGAAGGTTACCTTGTCCTTTTATTCAACTCTCGGTTGCGGATGTTTCCGAGAAAGCTGAAATCAAAGTGGAGTGGCCCTTTTGAAGTTGTACATGTGACACCCTTTGGTGCTCTATATTTGATAAATAATAATGGTGAGGTGTTTAGAGTCAATGGGCAACGGGTGAAGCACTATCTTGGTAAGGTTGATAATGTCTAATTCATGGCATTGCTCCATTTCAAGTAAATGATGGTAACATGCGTCGTGCCGCGACGTTAAATCAGACGCTTCTTGGGAGGCTACCCATGTGTTTTTCTTTCTAATCATTTTCTTTTTTAGATTAGGCATTGTTTTGGGATAACTGGTTATGAAGTGTATCCAAGAATATGGGTGTGAATTGCAGGAACTTTGCAAAGCAAAAATTGGCTAAGTGTTGAAACTGTGCGGACCGCACCAGAATTATGCTGACTTCACAAGCACTTTGCGGCCGCACAATTCTGTGTGCGGTCGCACAAGTGGAAGATGGAAAATGGAATGTCTCTGAAGTTTGGCCTGACAAAATTTCTTAAGGATTTGCGGCCGCACACAAAATTTTACGGACCACACAAAATATGTGGCTGCAGTCATTTTATGCATACCGCACCACCAATTCATGGAGCAAGTAAGGAGTGCAGACCGTACCAAAATTTTGTGGCCGCACTCAGGTAAGTTAGTGGGCCAGCCAGGTCAAAGTATAAATAGGACTTTTCTACTCTTTTCACACTTTACCAACTTTGACCTTTGAGACCAACCTAGCATAGTGCACACTCCCTTTGCTCTCAATCTTCTCTCATTTCATCAATTGTGAATCTTAGCTGCATATTCATTACTGGTATGTTAATTTCAATGCATTAGATTCTTCTTTTTCTTTTTCTTTGTTTTAGTTTTCTCATCTAGGGTTTAGGTTCATGCCTAAATTGTCAATAGACGGTCAAATCTTGCTTAACATCATGTGGGTAGTGTTTTAAATGCTTAATGGGGCATGGGTTAGTATCGATTCATGATTAAATTCTATAAACCATGTCTAATTAGTGAAATACCTATTTAAATCGTAAGTCAATGCTGGTCTTAATTGAATTATGCGACCGCACACATTTTTGTGCGGTCCTCACTAGGGTATGCGACCGTACACATTCTTGTGCTGTCTGCAACACCCTAAGTTTTGGGCACTTGTGATTAATGACATTGTGTGGCCGCACTCAGTTTTGTGCGGTCCTCAGTGGATTTGTGCGGCCGCACTCAATTTTGTACGTTCCGCACAATTCAAAACATCAGAGACCCAGGCCACACTCAAAATTATGCGGTCCTCAATGGGTTTGTACGGACGCACTCAATTTTGCGCGGTCCGCACTGAGGTAACTTTAGAGATCCCAGTAGTCTGAACCTGGGGATGTGCGGCCGTACTCATTTTTGTGCGGTCCTCACTGGAATTATGTGACCGCAATCATTTTTGTGTGGTCCGCACTAGGCAGTCTGCAGCCGCACTCACTTTTGTGCGGTCCACACTTGTAACGACCCGACCGCTTGTTCCGTGAGATTAGCATTTCCCCATTTCTGCTCTATTGTATGTTTCTTAGCCTATTTATGTTGTGGTGGGTCGGTTGGTTCGGATTCGGAGTGGTTGTGGTGAGAACTGAGACACTTAGTCTCTTAAATTGACTTAATACTTGAAAACGTCAACTGGGTGTTGACTTATTGGTAAACAAATTCAGAATGCAGATTTTATGGCTCGGAAAGCTTCGTTAGGTGATTTGGGACTTAGGAGTGTGTTCGGAATGAAGTATTGACGTCCGGTGTAGAATTAGGCTTGAATTGGCGAAAGTTAGTTTTTGGCTATTTCCGGTCGGCAGTAGAAAATAGGCTATCGGGGTCGGAATGGAATTTTGGAAGTTGGAACAGGTTCGTAATGTCATTTTGGATATGTATGCAAATTTTCATGACAATTAGATGTGTTTTGGTTGGTTCCGACATCATTGGAGAAATTTAGAAATTTCAAGGTTCATAGGCTTGAATTTGATGTTATTTTGGTGTTTTTGTGTTGTTTTTGGTGTTTCAAAGGCTCGACTAAGTTTGACTGATGTTATGGGGTGTGTTTCTATGATTGGTTGAGGTCTCGGGGGCCTCGGGTGTATTTCGGATGCTCAAACGGGCATTTTTGATCTTAAGGAGTCTGCTATTTTTCTGGTGTTTTAGCAGCAGTGATTTCTTCACTGCTATCGCGTGGATTCATCCGGATCGCATACAGTAAAAT
Source organism: Nicotiana paniculata (assembly GCA_005239505.1). Taxonomy (NCBI): domain Eukaryota; kingdom Viridiplantae; phylum Streptophyta; class Magnoliopsida; order Solanales; family Solanaceae; genus Nicotiana; species Nicotiana paniculata. The sequence goes on from ML346213.1 coordinate 25,826, forward strand.
ATTGGGGCACACAATTTGTTCTATGTGATTGCCTAATAAGGATTGTGATCGCATAGATTGGGCAGGTGAAGCAGTGCGATCGCGTGGCCCTTTGTGCGATCGCATAGAGGTTCTGATGCGCGTGTGTGGGATGGATATTTATTCTATGTGATCGTGTGTGTTGGGGTGTGAACACGAAGGGTGTTCTGGGATGTGCATCGCAATCGCATGGCTAGAGTCGCGATCGCATTGAAGGAAACTATAGTGCTGGGCAGAATGTTTTAAAAGGCTATTTTTGCGAGATTAGTTCATTTTTCCTCCATTATTGAACAAGTTGGGAGCTCTTTGAGAGGTTTTGAAGAGGAAATCGAAGGGAATCAATTGGAGGTAAGGTTTTCAACTTAATAACTCGTTTCTATGTCGTTTTTCTAAGTAATTAAATTGGAAATTTGTTGCATTTAAACCCAAAACTGGGGAGATTAGGTGCATGAGAATTGGAAAACCCTTTTGATGATTTGAGTGGGGAATTGTGGTCTGATTTTGGTGTTGTTAGTATGTATAGAATCATGGGAGAAAGAGGATTCTAGTGATGTAAATTTTATCAAATTCTGAGTCATGGGCCCGGGGCTTGGGTTTGGCCGAATTTCGAGGATTGTGTCTAAATTGATAATTTTGGATTGGGTTTTGTTCCTTTAGCGTATATTGATGATGTTAATCTGGTTTTGGTTAGATTTGGAGCATTCGGGAGCCAATTTGAGGGGCAAGAGCATCGCAGATTAGTATTGTGTCCCGGTAGAGGTAAGTAATGGCTGTAAATCTTGTCCTGAGGGTATGAAACCCCGTACTTCGTATTTCTCACTATTTTTTGAATGGCGCACATGTCGGATGACGAGTATGTGATGTGCACTGATTTTTGGATTGGAATCGGTCCTCTCCGCGGCAACTAATGAGTTGTGTATTTCACGCTAAATCATATGTTAAATTGTGTTCTAAAACTATTGTTATATTTGGGATATAAGACATGTTTGGGGCCTCGTGCCGACTTGTTTAGACTCCTTCTGGGATTTTTACTGTTATTTTCCTCACTGTGTTGACTTATGATTTACACTCAGTCATGTTATGTTTAACTGATTTCGAAACTCAACCTTATTTACACTATTTTGAGATATAAAATGATATTTTGGGTCGAGTACCCCATTTTACTAATACGCTCGAGGGGCTTTTGAGGGTTTCTGACTGAGTGAGGCCGAGGGACTGATTGTGAGGATATGATATGCCACGAGGTGGCTTGATATTAGTGCTTGGGCTGAAGGAGCCCCTCCGGAGCCTGTACACACCCCACAGTGAGTGCAGGTACCTACTGAGTGCGAGTGCCGAGTGGCGAGTGATTGGGAGGCATGAGTGATAGTGATGCTGCTCGAGGGGCTGATACTGAGTGACTGTGAGGTATGCTGAGTGATGTTCTGCCCGAGGGGCGATTTATGATTCATATTTTTGCCCGAGGGGCTATTTATGAATTATTTCATTTTACACTAAATTATTCAGATGTTTTTATTTCTGAAATTGTTGGAAACACATTTTTCAAAGTATTTTACTGAAGTTGGCTTTTAAGGCATGTTGATTTCATATATATATATATATATATTGTTGGAAAGAAAGGCTGTGCATATTGTGAACTGATGATTTGGTTTTATGTTTTTCTTACTGCTTAGACTTGATTTATTTCCATTACTATTGAGTTGGCATACTCACATTACTCCCTGCACCACTGTGTGCAGATACAGGTGCTGATACCGAGCGTTAGCCATCTATTCCGTGCGGAGCCGCAGTTCCGGACATAGAGGTAGCTGTTCAGCGTCCGCAGCATCTCTATTTTCCCTTCTTATATTGTACCTAGTTATTCATCCCGAGTTTTTGTATCATAATAGTAAAATTTTTGGTATATTCCTTATATGCTCATGACATGTTGACTCCGAATTTTGGGGATGGTTTAGACTGCTTAACTGTTTATTTTTCTTAATAGATTCTGTAATTTTATATACGTTTATGAATTGTTGAAAATGAGTTGGGATTTTTGGAAAGAAACTGTAAATATGTGAATTGTCTAGCCTAGTTCCACGATAGGCGCCATCACGGCCGGTTTAGGATTTGGGGTCGTGTCAAGTTGGTATCAGAGCCTATGTTACATAAGACTCAACGGTCATGAGTAGGTTTAGTAGACTCTTGTGGATCGGTACGGAGACGTCTGTACTTATCTTCGATAGGCTGCGGAACCCTTAGGAACAATCTCATTTTGTTCTTGAATCATGTCGTGCCATTTTGTTGATTCTGGAAATCTAAACTTATGTTGTTTCATTCTCTCACATATGGTGAGGACTCGCGCTACCGATCAGGGTGATCATCCACCAGCCAGACCAGCAAGAGGTCGAGGCTGCGGTCGAGGCCGTGGTAGAGGCAGGGAGCCAGCCCGTGCAGCAGCCAGGGTAGTTCTAGTTGATCCCCCTACTTTTCAGGATTAGATTCCCGCCGCAGATGCTCCAGCGAGACATGCTCAGGCACCGGCGGTGCTTATTATTATTCCGGGTCTTCAGGAAACCTTGGCTCAGTGTACCACCCTTGCTTAGGCAGTTGCCACTACTTCTCAGGCCGGGGGAGGTGGTTAAACTCTAGTTTCCCGGACACCTGAGCAGGTTACTCAGGGCCATCAGACACTGGAGGCGGTTCCAGCCCAGCCGGTTGCTCCAATTCGGGACTTCGTGGTTTCGGCTATGTCAGAGGACGAGCAACGTAGACTGGAGAGGTTTAGTAGACTACAACTTCCGACATTTAGTGGCGCTGAGGGAAAGGATGCCCAGGGTTTTCTGGATAAGTAGCAGAGGATGCTGCATACTGCTGGGATTTTGGAGACCAGTGGGGTCTTGTTTGCTACTTTTCAGTTTTCTGGTGCTCCTTTCACTTGGTGGGAGTCTTTTGAGAGGCGTACGCCTGTTGGTTCAGCACCCCTCACCTGGCAGCAGTTCTCCACTATCTTTTTGGAGAAGTATTTACCCAGTCTCACAGGGAGGAGCAGCGCAGGATTTTTGAGCAGCTGCGTCAGGGGGAGCTATTAGTGGCGCAGTTGTGAGCATGTAATTTTTAACCTACTATATATTCCTACAAAATTCAATAAATTAATTAGTGTTATAAACCTTGTTGAATTTCAATGTCTATGTGCGAATTATTTGCATTACATAAATCATAATTTGTCTTTTAGAATTCATAAATGATTTAAAGTTGCATGATTCGGTGCATAACTTCAATCATTCTATTGGAAAATTACGGAAAATTATTCTTCAAATAATTACAATTGTTAACTAGAAATTTCACCTTTTAATTTACTCATTAATTAAAATTTAAGCTAGAGTTAGAGCTAATTAATATATTACTTGTAATTTATTGAAATAAATAACAACAAAAATGTTGATTATTTGACACAATGTAGATTTAATGATTAATATATTCATTTTTTCTAACAAAATTGTGATATTTATTCCTTAAATGACATGAGTATTAAATTAAATGGTATTACCCTTAATTAATTTATAATTAGACAAAGACTAAGTTAGAATTAATTAATACATTTTTGTTGAGTTTTGATTGAATTCAAATTAACTCATTAGTTTAGATTAGCTAAGATGGGGAGTAAAATCGGACCTGGGCCAAAATTACCCAGGCCCAAACCTCTTCTCTATACACAAACACACCCAGCCCAAGACCTTAAACCCGGCCTGCCCCAGCCATAAATCAAACGACCCCGTTTTGTACCCTCCAATCCTAGCCATTGGATCAAATCGATCCAATGGCTCCCGAACTCATCCACTTACTACCTATATAACTGTTCTAACCCCTACCACCCCCTCTCAGAACCCGTATACCATAACCCCCTCGTCTCCCTATATCTCTGTTCACCTCTCTCACTCTTCGCTACCAACAACCCTATTCCGCCGACCGAAAATCGCCCACTGATGGCGGAACCACACCAAACTGCCTCAAAATTTTACCAGATGATCTCCTCCTCCCCTTCAACCACATCCTACCCTCAATTCCCCTAAAAACCTGCCCAAAATTCCTTAATTTTAGATCTAAGAACCAGAAACCCTAAAAATCCAACTCCGGCCGATTTCGAGAAAATCAACGACTCAAACCTACATGAGTCGATAGCCCTTGGTAAGGGCTATTGATTCATGTGGGTTTGGCACGTTTCTAAATCCCACCAGAATCCAGCCAAATCTCTCCTAAACTAACTGGTTCCCCTTTGAAACTTCATTTTTTCCTTTTATTTTTACTTGTTTGAACATAATTCTGAAATCACTGACTTAGTTTCTTAATCTTAGATTTCTAGTTTCTGACTTTTTTTTTACCAATTGATTTATATGTTTCTTTCTTTGATGTTGAATGCTGTTTTGAATCTCATTCTAGGTTTAGTTATTAATTCTAGCTTGACTTGATTAATGTTAGTTTACAATCTAGGTTTTCCAGTTTTCCCTTTTGACTAATTTTGATTTTTTATAATTTATGTGTTAATTAATGGTCACTTTAGATTAAACCTCATGCTTAGATTTATTTAAAGTGATAATTTAGGTTAACCCTAATTTATTACTTAATCCCAAACTAATTAGTCTACGATTTCATATACCTTCCCTAATTTGTGTGCTTCATTTCTCGTCGATTGTTATCTTAGAAATTAGTATATAGGGCTAATTCATGATTCTATCACTTAACTGATTCTAAAGCTTAGTTTAGGCTTCACACTGTTTTCTTGAATATTTACTCTCCTGGTGTAATTAGTCATGCATGCTTTAGATTGTTTGAAATTAATTGATCCTTGATTATTTTTCCATAGTCATGTAATTTCTAATAATTGATCAGGCCTAATTAATCGTGAACACTAGGATTATTAGAATCACACTGGTTTCAAAAAATAGGTGCTCAAAGTCTAATTACTAATTCTAATTTTGACTCTTAGGATTCTGATTTGGTTTAATTAATAAAAGGTTAGTTATACATAACTAATGTTGGAGAAAAAATCCCAATTAGGATAAGTAAGTCTAATGGCTTAACTAATTGAATTATTTGAACTAACTAATCTAAGTCCTAAAATAAATTCAATGAAGATTTAACTAATTATCTTAGTTAGATCTATTCAACCTCACTTTTAAAAAGGCTTAAGCTTTCAACCTCTTCATTTAGTTTAATCACTCAATTAGGACAAAATGAGGCAGCTTACTGACTAACACAACCTTTAAATACTAAAAGGGTAGTTGCAAGGGTAGTTTAGGAATTACAACTGAAGAATCTTGGGTATAACAACCCAAGAAACTTCTAGAATTAGGAAAATATCATAACAATCAGATTCTTTAAGGGTAAAACAGTAGCTTTAAAAGGGAATAAGGGCTGGAATTAATAGAATGTTCTGGAAGAAGGTACAGCTGTCCAAAAGAATAAGGTCTGACAGTTGTACCTGTACTATTTCAGCCTAATAGGATTAGGAATATCCTCTAAAGATGCTACTCTAAATTTTCCTATATATAGATTAGGATATTCAGCCTAAAGGGGACCTTCTTTTTTTGGAAAAACTTTGGACACTCTGAAAAAGACTCTCTTCTAGTTGCTGAAAAAGACATAAATACTTTCCATTCGAAAACAAAAGGTTCCCAAAAGAAAAGTATTATTTGAAAGAAACATCTGATTTCCTTTTTGGAAACAAGTCCACAACTAAATGGCCTAGCCCAACTGCTATCTTTTTTTTTTTTTGGATTTCTGATTTTTGGAAGTTTTCTTCAAACATTCATATTCAAAGATTTCTGGGTTAATTCTTGGTGGACTGTTTGGTTTTGTCCCTAGGTTTTCTGTTTACTGCTGCTGAATTCTCTTCCTTCTTGCTGATTGTTGTTCATACTTGACCTTTATTTGGTCAAGTCTTTTTGCAGTTTTTCTTCCTTTTTAAAGGTATGTAACAGTGAACCTTTAGATAAAATTAATTGTGCTGAAATTGTTGATTAATGTTGTGTTTATGTTAAGCTTGCTTGAATCTGAATCTCCTTCTCCTCCATTCTTGATATAAAGCTGAAATAAGGTTACCATTATTTGAATGTATGTATGCAACTCGTGGAATCAACTTGTTATTTGTTAAATTTCTGTTAATACATTTAGTAGTTGGTAGTTAGATGTTAATTTCATATGTGTTTAGCATGTAAGAGTAATTAGCACTAGGGTAGATGAGTTTGATTCCTTAATAATCAAATAAACCCATGATGAGTGCATAAATGTTGGTATATTGGCTGAAGTTACCCTTCAAAAGGGGTATAAGGTATGTAGTTGAGAAGGCCATTAGAGTGAGAATCTGAACCCTTGATGGTCAGAATTCATCCTCTAAAAATACCTAGATAAGCAAAGTTCCTATAGAGTTTAGAATTATGTTAGTATTAGCACTTGGGTAGATGGATCTGGCTTTTTAATAGTCAAATTCACCCCTAGGTAGTGCATAAACAGTAGCTTAGGGTGCTGAAAATCACTCTTTACGGATATAAAGTGGATAATCAAAGGCTCCTTAGAGGAAAGAATCTGAATCCTTTATGATCAGATTTATCCTCTTAAAAATGCCAAAATAACCCAGTTAATGAATTAATATAGACTGCAGGTACAAAGTATGAAAATGACATTCCGTAGTTGAGTTGATCCTTTTATGATCATATTCACAATGAGAAAGTACATAAATAATTTTGCTAGATAGTATGGTTTAAACACACGCAATATCATGATTAAAACTGACCTCTTCATGGTCAGTTTGGTTTTGGTAGTTGCACAACACCTAAATTATATTGAGGGTGTTCTACATATTACAAAGAAAAGGCTCAAAAGTAAGGCCTCAAGTGAGTTTCGAGTCAGCAAATTAGTCAAAATTTTCATTCTAGTTTTCTTTCTTCTGGAAAATGTATCTTGATAGTAGTAGTCAAGCTGTAATTTATTTTCAGAACTATTGTAATATAAGACTGGACATTATATTTATAATTTCAGGAAATGTGTGTATTTAGTTTCAGATTTTAAAATAGATTCGAACGGACACTTTTAGACAGTTTAACATTTGAAAATGGGCCCAACTATGCTAGATTCGTCCAAGTCCACTGGACTCAAACGGGAACAGTCAAAAGCCGTAGGCAATGCCTTGGTTGAACGTGAAAGGGTTCAAATATGTAGTTATCTTAAATGATGTTTTGTTTGCAACCGTAATTATGAGATGTTATAAATTGGGATATTCAGATTGGCAAGATTTAGGTCGTTAAAAAATCTGTTTTCCACAGTTTTTCCTTACCTATTGAATTTGTAAGAACATTTGTTTTAGCTCGGACTGAATTTCGCAAATTTATACAAAAATACAAACATGCTGTTCAAAAATGCTCTCAAAAAATTTATAGAATTATGACAGAATATAGGAGTCAACATGTATAAATTATGAAATGAATAGCATGAATTTAGGTTGTTTTCTGAAATTGGTAAAAACATTCAGCCAAAAAATATTCTGTTGCAATCAAACACGTCAATTTGGTTTCTTGGGAACATGCTACTTGTGAACTTTAGATCTCTTTTCATTAATGCATGCCTTAAATTATTGTTCTTAGCTTTACTTCTTATTACAAAATAGCCAAATTAGGATTGGCCAAAAAGAGTTGAAATAATCTTGGGCTAAAAATGGCCATAGCCCAAACATCTTATCCTTTAGACCAAGTGAATTTAGGTTCAAACAATCTTCCACATATCCTTTAGGTTGAAAAATACATCTTTAGGT
>ML346214.1:0-26903 GCA_005239505.1 Nicotiana paniculata
GATTTTGCCCACAGTGGCCGAGATGATATGATGGGATGTCCTCAGAGGCTTGATGATGTTATGAATACATGTACCTATGAACGACATGACATTTATATGTATATTCATAACATTATAAATATTGAAGGATTTCACAGAGCTATTCAGATTTACATGTCGAGTCTTTTACTCCATGTTTCTCTCATGTCTATTGTCTACTGATTTTCATTTCTTACATACTCGGTACATTATTTTTACTGACGTCCCTTTTTCCTGGGGATGCTGTGTTTCATGCCCGCAGGTCCCGATAGACAGGCCGAGTGTCCTCCAAGTAGGCGATCAGCTCAGCGGAAGATGTTTGTGCACTCCATTTGTTCCGGAGTTGTTTGTTTGATCAATATGATTTAAATGTGTATTGTTTTGTATGGAGGGTCTCTGTCCCAACCTTAACGATATTATGTATTCTTAGAGGCTTGTAGACAGATGTCATGTATACGGATTCTTGTATGGCCTTGTCGGCCTATGTTTGATTATATAAAGGGTCATGCCGACCTTATAGGCCCGTACGCCATATGTATAAGTTTGGATTACATGTTGGGTCATCCAAAGTTGAGTATTTCTCCATGTTTTATTTTACTTATATCACGATAGCCTCTCTGGCTCATTTAAATATGATAGTATGATACAAAAAGATACATTATGTTGGTACTCGGTTGAGTAAGGTACCGGGTACCCATTGCGGCCCATCGGTTTGGGTCGTGACAGAGGCGCAACAGGTGCTGAACCGGGTAAGGATCTAACACTTTCATACTCCCTTTATGAATCCCTTTTAAGTTTTCCCTTGATGTTTCTTACTATTTCCACTTTTTTACAAGCTTCGATGCTTTATCATGAAAGCTTCCTCATGTATTGCTATGAAATCCGCCAGCTCGAGTTCAAGCCCCAAGACAGGCCTCATTCCTGAAAGTGGGAACATGCCGACCTGGTTGAAAAGGTAAAGGTAGTTGAAGCTAAAAATGAGGAGCTAGTCGTGGTGACTAATAACACAACCTCGCAGGTCCAATAGAAGATCGACCTGATCGACTAGCTCCAAGTCGAGATGAACGAGGTCAAGGCCAAGGCTGAAGTGTGGAAGTGAGGGATGGACCTACTGGCTTCGGAGAAGGAAACTACTAAGGCGGTGCTGGCATCGATTGAGAACCAACTCTGGGTGGCGAAGTACAAAGATGATAACTGGTCTTAGCTGAATGATGATCTCCGAGCACAATTAAGCTCGGATGTCACAGAATGCGATTCCCTCGGAAGAGAATATGAGGCACTGAAGTTCAAATTGGACACAACCTCCGTTGATACCAAGGAAATGGTGGCCCAATACTAGGCCGATGTGGAGGCAGCCGAGTCCCACCTAAAGACAAAGGCTGAATACGTGAAGTCGTTGTCCCGAAGAGAGACCCTCAAAGAGATCCATGCCTGAGGCTTTGACCTATTGGATGAGATAGAGGAAGCTAAGAAGCTCGAGGCTGAGGAAAATGAGCTTTACGATCCTGAGGGTGCCGCCGACGGCTCTAGCGAAGAGTCGGGCCCCAGTGAAGACCAGGTGTAAAGGCCTTAGTACCTTTCCAGTTTTTGTTTTTCCTTATGTATATTCTTTTTTTTTAAGTTGGGGCCATTTAATTGGGACTTTGTAAATATATTTTGGAAAAAAATATATATATATATAAATATGAAATTTTTCCCTTTCTGGCAATATCGTGTCTTTATTTTTCTAGCATCTTTTATTAGTGTATTATTTTTGGTGCCTTAGCATAGAATCAGATGTAGTTCTGGGGTATTCATTTTTTGGAAGTTTGATCAAAACCCGACTTTGATGCAACTCTGTTTGCTCGTGGCTTCGAAACCTCGGTGCGACCGAAGGTTCCCAAGATGCTTAAGTGTTTTTAGACGATGATTTTGTTGAGGGTAACCTTTTAGTAGATTTTGAGTTTTTGTAAAGGACTTACTTTCTAATTACGAACTTCGGACGTCTATGAGCCACTTTTAGGGCGGTCGTAGCCTTTTTTTTTGGGAACCACCTAATAGGTTTGATGCCTCCAGGATTCATTAGCCCGGGCCATCCGAATGTTTTTCGTGTGGTAATCCCCGAATAAGGGTAGCCTTTGGGCTCGATAGTCCCCAAGCAGGAGTAGCCTCTGGGCTCGATAGTCCTCGAGTACAGGTAGCATGTGGGCTCTAGGATCCAGAATTGAAGAAACAAACAATGTGTGATAGCAAGGCAGAACTTTCATTCATTTCTCAGTGTGTAAAGTACATGATCGAAAGCACATAAAAACGTGTATCACGCCTAGAGTGGACTATGCGAGCATGGTTCGTACGACTGTTTGGCCCTTATAATGAATCCTAACCAACAAGCCTTAGCTTCCAGCATACAATTTTTTTTCTTTTTTTTCCTTGCTAAAAACCTTGGTCTGATGGGTAGTGGCCCCTAGGATTCGAGGTCGAGCTTGAGAGGGCTCAGATACTGTTGACATGAAGTGAACGATCATTGACTCCGGTTTGAACCCGGTATACAAATCTAAGTTATCATGTTTTACTATCGACCCATTAAAAACCATGCCGAAAAACCTGTTTTGAGACAAAACCGGTTCAAGGGAAAAAGAGTGTAATACGTGATTTCAAACCTGACAGTCACATCCATCTTTGTTTGTTTACCTACAAATTTTAGTATGATTCATAACATGATTAAAGAATAATTGAGTTCGTACCTTAGCAGTAGTACCACTTTAAGTGTGTCACGTTCTAGTTGTTCTATTGTTGCACACCGTTTCCTGCTTCGAATTTGTACGAGCCTTTGCCGGTAATTCCAATGACTTGATATGGTCCTTCCCAATTCAGACCCAGCTTTCCCTCATTCGTGTTTCGGCTGTGTAATATTACTTTCTTCAACACCAGGTTCCCAATCTTAAAGTGTCGGAGGTTGGATCTTTGGTTGTAGTATCTTTCTATTCGCTGTTTCTGGGCGGTCAACTGGACCACGGCGGCCTCCCACCTTTCATCCAATAGTTCCAGGCTAATGATTATGGCCTTGTCGTTTGACTCTTCTGTCAAATATTGGAACCCGAGGCTCGGTTCTCCCACTTCAACTAGTATTAAGGCTTCGTCCCCCTAGACCAACGAAAATGGGGTGGCCCCGGTCCTAGACTTCGAGGTCATACAGTATTCCCACGGGACTTAGGACATGACTTCCTTCGATTTCCCTTTAGCATCAATCAACCTCTTTTTCAGGTTTTGAAGTATGGTCTTGTTTGTTGATTTCGTCTACCCGTTTCCACTAGGGTGATAAGGCGTTGATAGTATCTTGTTGATTTTGTGGTTTTCAAAAAATTTATTTACCTTGCTGCTAATGAATTATTTTCCATTATTTCAAACAACCTCTGCCACTATCTCGAATCGGCATAATATGTGGTCCCAGATGAAGTCAGTGACTTCCTTCTCTAAGACTTCTTCGAATGCTTGGGCTTCGACCCATTGGAAAAATAATCGATCATGAATAGTATGAGCCTTACCGGTTTCCCACAGTAGGGGACCAACAATATCCATTCCTCACTTTCATAAATGGCCACGGGGACAAGACAGAGTGGAGTAGTTCTCCCGGTTGATGGATCATTGGGGCGTTTCTCTAACAGCCATCGCATTTTTGTATGAAGTCCTTTGCTTCTTTCTCCATTTTGGTCCAGTAATAACCATCCCTGATTAAATTTTGGAAAAAATATTTTGTCCCTGAATGGTTCCCGTAAGTGCCTTTCTGAACTTTCCTCAAGGCATATTCGGTATCTTCCCGCCCCAAGCATCTATGGTGGGACGTCTAACGTCCCCCTGAACAATGTCCCTTTGACCAACCTAAATCTGGTAGCCTTGGTACGCAGGGATATCGATTTATTTAGGATCCGAGGACAAATTTTCGTTCTTCAAGTAGTCTATGTACTTGTTCATCCAATCCCAAGTTAAACTCGTTGGGTTTACTTCGGCGTGGCCTTCTTCGATCACAGACTTCATGAGCTGTACTATTGTTCTTGAACTGAATTCATCGACATCGGCTGACGATCGCAAGTTAGCTAGAGCATCGACCTCGTTGTTCTGATCTCGAGGCACGTGTTGTAGGGTCCATTCCCTAAATTGATGCAGTGTTGCCTGTAATTTGTCTAAGTACCTTCATGTTCATTCCTCTTTAACCTTGAACGACCCATTGACTTGATTTAACACAAAGAAGGAGTCGCACTTAGCTTCGATCACCTTGTCCCCAAGGCTTTTAGCCAATTCGAGACCTGCAATCATGGCCTCATACTCGGACTCATTGTTAGTCAATTTCACAGTTTTAACAGACTGCCTAACTGCATTCCCCATAGGTGGTTTTAACACGATGTCGAGCCCGGACCCCTTTGCGTTCGAAGCACCGTCCGTGAAAAGGGTCCAAATTCTTGAGGTAGTCCCCGAGGTTAGCAATATTTCCTTTTCAACTTCAAGTATTAAGGCCAGTGTAAAGTCGGCCACGAAGTCTGCCAAAATTTGAGATTTTATGGCGGTTCGGGGTCGATACTCGATATAGTACCCACTGATTTCAATGGCCCTTTTGGCCAACCTTCCCGAGAACTCGGGTTTTTGTATGATGCCTCAATGGGTAAAAGGTCACGACAAATATATGGGGTGGCATTGAAAGTACGTTTTTAACTTTCTAGAGACGCTTAGTCAAGCGAGCGCCAATTTTTCTTAGTGAGTATACCTTGTTTCGTCCTCACCTAGAATTCTACTGACATAGTAAAATAGGAAATTACATGCCTTCCTCTTCCTGGACTAGGGCTCCACTTATCGCCACCTCGAAAACCGTCAAGTAAAGGTACAACTATATGTCCACCTTCAGAATGTTCATCGGGGGTGGACCGCTTGAGTACTTCCAAGGCTTGTTGGAATTCCGAGGTCCAGGAAAAGTTATTCTTCTTCTTCAACAGTGAGAAGAACCAATCGCTTTTATCCAAAGACCTTGATATGTACCGGCCCAGGGAAACTATACGCCCGGTTAGCCTTTGAACGGCCTTGACGTTTTCCACCATGGTGATATCTTCTATGGCTTTGATTTTTTCGAGGTTGATCTCGACCCCTCGATTGGACACCATGAACTTGAGAAAATTTCCTGATCCGACCCTGAATGGCGCACTTCTTCGGGTTCAGCTTCATATTGTATGTTTTCAATATGTCGAAGGTCTCCTGCAAATGTTTCAAATGGTCCTCTACTCACAGGGATTTGACTAACATGTCGTTAACATAAACTTCCATTGATTTCCCTATCTATTCTTCGAACATCCAGTTTACTGGGCGTTGATAGGTGGAACCGACATTTTTTAATCTGAACAACATTATATTATAACAGTAAGTACCAAATTTAGTGATAAAAGAAGTCTTTTCTTGATCGCATGGGTCCATCAAAATTTGGTTGTACCCGGAATAGGCATCAAGAAAATAGCATATCTCGTGTCTAGCCATCACATCAATCATCAGATCAATGTTAGGCAAAGGGAAAGAATCCTTGGGGCATGCCTTGTTTTGATCTTTGTAATCTACACACATTCTTACCTTTATTTTTAGGCACTACTACTACGTTAGCTAACCAGTCTGGGTACTTAACCCCCGAATAGATCCTATTTTAAGGAGTTTGGATACCTTGTCCTTGATGAATGCATGTTGACCTCAGACTGTGGCCTCGTTTTCTGCTTAACCGGATGGAACTTCGGGTCCAAACTCATCTTATGAGTGGTTACCTCCGGCGAGATCCCTGTCATGTCAAGATGGGACCGAGCGAAACAATATATGTTAGCTTTAAGAAAATTAATGAGTTTTTTCCTGAGCTCGGGGGGTTAACCTCGTGCCCAGGTATACCTTTCGATCTGATAGGTTTTCGATCAATATGACTTTCTCCAACTCTTCGACCGTTGATTTGGTGGCATCGGTATCATCATGAGCTATGAATGATCTCGGAACTCCGTAATCATCATGTTCATCTACTACTCGTTCCCCTGATCCGTCTTGGACCAGCATCGGTGGTTGCTATTTAACTTTGGCTTTTCTGGTCGGCTCCGTGTTCCTTAATATTGAGACAGCAGGCACCGATAGTACTTCATCGACTGCAAACATTTCCTTTGTAGTCGGCTATTCTCCGTAGACTATCTTGATTCCTCCCGGTGCAAGGAATTCCCGCCTGGTGTAAGGTTGAAGGTACGACCCTCATGTTGTGAACCTATGGCCTTCTGAATAGAGCGTTATATCTCGTCTTGGCGGTGTTCACTAGTAGGGTTATCTCCCCTTTAGTGGTTTTGCATGCCATGTTAAATCCATTCCACACCCGGACTGCTATCACTACTTGATTCTGTAGCCCCAATTGCTCTACGACCCTCGATCTGATGATGTTGGCCGAGCTACCTAGATCAATCAACATATGTTTAACTCGATACTTATTAATAAGTAAATATATTATCAGTGCATCCTTATTAGGTTGTACGATGCCCTCGGCATCCTTGTCACTAAACAAAATGGTTCCTTCTGGGACATAATCTCGGGTGAGTTTTTCCCTCGTGATGGATACTTTAGTGCGCTTTATCATGGGCCCTTGGGGGACATCGACCCCTCCAATGATTATGTTGATGACATGATGAGGTTCTTCTTGTTCAGTCTTTTTGTTGGCGTCCCTGTTCCTAAAGTGGTTTTTGGCTCAATCACTCAAAATTCTCGAAGGTGTCCATTATTAAACAACCGGGAAACTTCTTCTCTCAATTGCCGGAAATCCTCGATCTTGTTTCCGTGAGTGCCATGATACTTACACGCCCTTGGGGGACATCGAACCCTCCAATGATTATGTTGATGACATGATGAGGTTCTTCTTGTTCAGTCTTTTTGTTGGCGTCCCTATTCCTAAAGTGGTTTTTGGCTCGATCACTCAAACTTCTCGAAGGTGTCCATTATTAAAAAACCGGGCAAATTCTTCTCTCAATTGCCGGAAATCCTCGATCTTGTTTCAGTGAGTGCCATGATACTTACAAATCAATTTAGTATCTCTATGGATAGGGTGGGACTGCAATGGTTGAGGCCACTTGGTTTCCTTGATGCACCTAATGGCTGATATGATGCTGGCAACATCAACGTTGAAGTTATACAATGATAATCTTGGTGCTTCCCTTCCACCGAGAGGCCTGTCAAAACCATTTTTGCTCATCAAAACTCGGCTATTGGGCCCTTGATTACTTCTATTTTCGTTCCTTGAGGGATGACGCCTGAAACCATTTCCTCTTCGATCTGCGTTGTATGGTTGGTACCGATCTCGGACCGGCCTTGATTCATGGTTGACGGCTCTCTTAGACTTGTTGTCGTCTTTGAGGGGATAAACAAACCCAGAAGGGGCCCCGAGTTGGTCGTCCTCGACTCTGATTTTTGACTAGTACCTCTTGTGGATGTCGGCCCAAGTTATCGTCGGGTACTCTACCAAAAATTTTTTTAGCTACTGCGAAGCCACAGAGCTTCGGTGGTTAAGTCCTTGAGTGAATGCCTGAACGGCCCAATCATCTGCAACCGGAGGCATGTCCATACATTACATTTGAAACCTTGACACGAACTCCCTGAGCATCTTGTTGTCTCTTTGCTTAACCTTGAAAAGGTCCGATTTTCTGGTTTCGACCTTGATGGCCCCGGAATGAGCCTTCACAAAATCATCTGCAATCATATCAAACAAGTCAATGGAATTTGGGAGTAAGTTGTGGTAACATATTATTGCTCCTTTTGACAGAGTCTCCCCGAACTTATTTAGTAACACCGACTCGATTTCATCATTGTTTCCTTTGATGGCGCATGTGTAGGAGGTCACATGCTCATTCATATCCGTGGTTCCGTTATATTTTGGAATATCGGGCGTACGAAACCTCGTCGGGATTGGCTTTGGTGCCGTGCTCGGAGGGAAATGCTTTGGACAAATTTCTTGGAATATGGTCCTTTCAATATCGGGGGTGCTCCCGGGATTTGATCAGCCATGGAATTATATGTCTTCACCTTCTGGTCGTTAGCCTTAATTTTTTTCTCACCCGATTCCACCCTCTTTGTCAATGCTTCAAGCATTTTCATTATCTCGGGGTTGATCCCAGGCTCAGCTTCACTCGGCTTCTCCGTGGTTTGTTTGTTTCTTCGGGTGTTCTCCCGGGACCGTTCAGGTTCAACCCTGCCAGGGGTGTGACCTTGATTCTGTAGTTGCGCTATCGCCGCCTGTTGAGCATGCAATATTTCAAAGATTAGTCGTAGGCTTACCCCATCACCTTCGTCCTCGGGCATTTCTCGAACTATTGGTCGAGGATTTGCGCAAACGCTTTTTTCGGGGTCAGTTGGCAAGTTGACATCGATAGGAACCTCTGAATTGGAGTCGATTGGATCGGCGAATGGGACTCCATTGGGATCAGCATGAGGCACCTCATTGCTAGGCACGAGATTTTCATTTTTGCCATGATGGTCAGACTTAGCCTCAATGGTCAAGTGAACGAACTGAGATTTGACATTTTTAAGCTGACCTGAAATTGAGACTTTAAAAAACAAGCATAAAATAAAGTGTGTTATAGAGATTTGTATCATATCACCACTGTTATCCTTAGCCCCAGTGTGGGTGCCAAACTGTTTACCCATAAAATGGATAGCAATTAAATTTGTACGTGATTTTAAGGATATATGGATTGACTCAACACAAACAATCAAAGATATTAGATAAACGAGTGAAAGACAAAATGAATAACCAAACCACTTGTAATGTTACAGCCCATCATGCACTTGGATTGGACAAATATTTTTGCCCCTGATCGGACCCTCAGTTTGGAGCCAATAGAGAATGAATAACAAACAGTAAAGTCATAGCTTTGCTATAGCTAGAGAGCAGTAAAAATGAAGTTGTATTGCCTTGGTTTGGGTGTTATAATGTGTCCTATTAAATAAAAATCTTCCCTATTATATAGTAGGAGAATTTCATCCCTAGCGCAATTCTAAAAAAGATAAAGTCCTCTTTTCTCGCTAATTACTGATCTGTTACCGACATCGGAAGAGATCAGCGTCGTGATATCTGGTTGGATGCGGATATCACGACCCTCTAATAGTCGTGTGCAACTGTTTGCCTTGTTTTCCGAGGTCTTGGAGGTCGTTCTGGATTTGGGGAGTGTTGTCTTATCAGGTCCGATGGTGAAAACTCCATTGGTTCCTTGATACAAAAGAGTTCCCAGCTTAAATTTTGATCTCATATACTCTTACTTCATTTGATCCACCTGAAAATCGAGGTGTGCATTAACACCGATTTCAACCGTATACAATATCGTTGCAGATACGAAATAGAGAATAGATCTATCCTATAGAAGCAAATGATCAATTGCCAGTTTCTCAAAATCATAGTATCAATTGAGGAAGTTAACCTAATTGATTGAAGTTGCTGATTGTAATCTGGTCTAAAGCAAGGCCTTGTTTTTAACGAAATCATTTATCTAGGGAATAACAATGAAATATTTTCTAGATTAAGCAACTAATGAAGAAATGATAACACGTTCTAAAGTTAGAAAACATGAAACTTCTTATTGGGAAGCATGTTAGACTAAATAAAAGACATAATAATTTCAAGAGAAAAATAATAAAAATTTGCAAAACAAGACAAGAGTTATGTGGTTTGGCAATTTTTGCCTACTCCACGGCCACACAAAGAATAACTCTTTATTGATATTGAGAGAGAAAGAAGAATATTGTGAAGAATGATTTACAATTGAGGAAAAGGATACCTATTTATAGGCAAATATCATAATATGAACACTGCTTCTTTTCTTGCATGGGCCGATATCAACTCACACATTTTCTTCTTTCCTCACACTGTGTATATTGTTGCTGCTGACTTTTGGTGCAGCATACATTTCCTTCTTTGTCTTTTTTTTTTTCTTTCACTATTCATTTTACAGCTGGGTTTGTTCCTTTCACTTCTAAAAAAGATGCCCACTTTCATGGTTGTCTTGTTGAACTGACGGATATCTCGATTTCAAATGATAATTTATGTT
The DNA here is from genome assembly GCA_005239505.1 of Nicotiana paniculata. Taxonomy (NCBI): domain Eukaryota; kingdom Viridiplantae; phylum Streptophyta; class Magnoliopsida; order Solanales; family Solanaceae; genus Nicotiana; species Nicotiana paniculata. The sequence goes on from ML346214.1 coordinate 10,083, forward strand.
GTACATAGTTAATACTGTTTAAGGTCCTTCAACTTGGAGAGTCAAAATAATCATCTCGAGCAGCAGGATTATTTTTACATATAACTCTCCTCTCATGCATTTAGAAAACATTGAAAAAGATCCAAAATAATAGGCAAATTAAAGTAACAAAGGCTTGATTGCATAATTTGCTTCCAATTTTCTTTTACAATGATTAAGCACAAATACAAGTTGAAGTGCATTGAAAAAGTACCTCAATTTCAATGGGCGTAAACCTCCCATCATGAAAAGCAACTATTAGGGGCAACAAAATATTATATTTTTAGGTTGTTTCAAATTTAATTCTTTTTCAAGTATATTGCAGGCATTCATTAATATGTTGACCATAAATAAGCAACTTGATAAATGACTCAAATCATTTATACTAAAATTAAAAATAAAGAAATTCATCAATCTCACGAGGAATATATATTGCGATTCTTGCTATTAGTTTTCACTAGTTGCTATTTTATCTCCTCAACAATTACAAGATAAAAAATATGTACATTTTAAGTTTGATATGGACAAAATAAACGATAATTTGTGTTCTAAACATAATTGTGCTCCAAAATAATGAACTATTATATATGGGTAAATCCGGGCCCATCGAATATCTCGATTTCCCGGTAAGCCAAATGGATCAAGAACGTGACCGTAATGAATCGGAGTCAGAGCGAGGAGCCCTCGTATCGGGCCTCGGGCAAAACATCTGCCCTCGGGGGTATCAGAGCCATGTCCTCCAGGTCTGGTTCAAGGATTAAGACTTCGGAGGGCATTACCAAACAGCTACACACGACTAACAAAGGGCTGTGATGTCCGTGCCCAACCGGATATCACAATATAAATCTCGTCCTGTATCGACTGAAAATTAGTGATTAGCAAAATAGAAGATTTTTACCTTTATTAGAATTGTACTTAGGGTAAATCTCACCTACTATATAAAGGAGAAAGATTATTATTCATGGGACATATTGTAACATGCATATCAATGCAATTTATTTCAATTCTCTTTTTTGTTCAAAGTTCTTATTCTTGTTCTTAAGTTCGTCACAAGTATAAGCTTGGAATCGAGGGAAGTTTCTTCATCGAGCCATCAACTGAGCTCGGAATCACACTTATCATTGTTTTGGTCATCTATTACGTATTTCATTTTCTTAATCTAGCGTCATTAATCACTTGTATTGAATTGATCCACATATCCTTAAAACCATATATAAATTCAATTGTTATTCGTTTTTTAGGGTAAACAATTTGGCGTTCACCGTGGGGTTAGGGATAATAGTGGTAATTTGATACAAATTTCCATAACACACTCTATTTGACACTTGTTCTTTCAGATTTTAATTTCAGATCAAATTAAAAATGTAAGACTCTCAATCTGTTCATCTGAACATTGATATTGAGTCTGGCCACCATGGCGAGAACAACAATGTAGTGCCCAACAACGAGGTGCCTCCTATTGACCCTAATGGAGTTCCAATCGCGGACCTGATCGACGCTAATTCACATGTAGATATTGACCCAAACATGCCTACCGACCCCGTAAACAGCATTCGCAGGGGAGCCCGATCGATAGCCCGGAGTACACATGACAACGAAGATGACGGGATCAATTTGCGGGTGATCTTCGAATTTTTACAGGCTCAATAGGCACGAATAGCGCAGTTGCAAAACCAAAGTCGCGCCCTCAGTAGAGTTGAGCCTGAACCATCCCGGGAAAAGACCCGCAGGAATGAACTAGCAACTGAAAGGCCGGGTGAAGTTGAACCCATGACCAACCCCAAGATAATAAAGATGCTTGAGGATTTGACAAAGTGGGTCGAATCAGGAGAAAAGAAAATTGAAGCCAATGACAAAAAGGTGGAGAACTATAACTCCAGGGTTGATCAAATCCCAGGAATACCCCCGATACTGAAAATCCTGGATTCTAATAAATTTGTTCAAAAACCTTTCCCTCCGAGTGCAGCTCCGAAACTGATCCCAAAGAAGTTTCCTATGACCGAGATTCCAAAGTATAATGGGACCACATATCCAAATAAACACATGACCTCCTACATCTGCGCCATCAAGGAGAATAACTTGGAAGATGATGAAATTGAGTCGATTCTACTGAAAAAGTTTAAGGAAACCGTTTCTAAAGGAGCAATGATATGATATCACAACTGGCCCCTAATTCTATTGATTCGTTGCTATGCTTGCAGATGCCTTCATAAAAGCTCATACCGGGGCCATCAAAGTCGAGGCCAGAAAATCAGACCTCTTTAAAGTGAAACAAAGAGATAATGAAATGCTCAAGGAATTTGTATTGAGGTTTTAAATGGAAAAGATGGATCTGCCTCCAATTGCAGGCGATCGGGCCATTCAAGCATTCACTTAAGGACTCAACCCCCAAAGCTCTTTGACTTCACAACAACTGAAATAGAATTTGATAGAGTACCTAGTCGTAACTTAGGCTAACGTCCATAACAGGTATCAATCAAAAATCCGAGTTGAGGATGATCAGCTCGGGCCCCCTCTAGGTCCTTGTATCCCATCAGGACTAATGACGTGTCTAAAAGAGTCGTTGATCATGAACCAAGACCAAGCAGAGATTGGTATCAACCGTATAGTGGAGATCGAAGGGGCAGCGGATCCGGATGTAACCCTGCGAGGAATGAAACAAGAAGCAATCGAGGTCATAATAGACGGGGACTCATGAGAAAAATTATTTCGACAAGCCAGTCGGGTCCAGGGAGGCACCGAAGCTATCAGAGAACAACTTCAGCGTCGATGCTACCGATATCATATCAACCATTGGATGCATCAAAGATACCAAGTGGCCTGGGCCATTGCAATTTGATATTGCCCAGAGAGACCCCAACCTGATGTTCAAGTATCATGGAACTCACAGCCACAGGACAAAAGACTACCGACATCTAAGAGAAGACGTGGCCTGGTTGTTCAATAACTAACATCTCATGAAATTTTAGAGTGATTGATCCAAAAATCACTTCAGGAATAGGCACTCCAACAAGAAGACCGGGCAAGAGGAACCTCAACACGTCATCAACATTATCGTTAGTGAGGTCGACATCCCCCAGGGGCCAGTGCTGAAGCGCACTAAGGTATCCATTACAAGGGAAAAGAGAACCCAAGATTACATGCCGGAGGGGACCATCTCTTTCAACGATGAAGACGCTTAAGGCATCCTGCAACCGCATAACAATGCCCTGGTAATTTATGTACTGATAAATAAATCTTGAGTTAAGCGTGTGTAGATTGATCCAGGTAGCTCGGCCAATATCATCAGATCAAGGGTCGTATAGCAGCTGGGTCTACAAAACCAAATATTGTCGTGGTCCGGGTCTTAAACGGATTAACCATGTCATGTGAAACTACTAAAGGGGAGATAACCCTACTAGTGAACACCACCGGAACCATTCGGGAAATAAAGTTCTACGTTATCGAGGGGGATATGAGGTACAACGCTCTATTCGGAAGGCTATGGATTCATAATATGAGGGCAATACTCTCGACACTACACCAAGCATTGAAGATCCCCACACCGGAAGGGATCAAAACAGTTTATGGAGAACAATCGGCTGCAAAAGAAATATTCGCGGTCGATGAGGTGATCCCGATGTCCTCCCTCTCAACATCAAGAACCCGGAGTCGGTTAGGAAGGAAGAAACTAAATATAAATCACCGACACTGGCTCCGACCGAACTGGAGAAGCTAAAAGTAGGCAAGGGTGATGATTACGGAGTTCTCAGATAGTTCATCGCCCCTGATGATTTCGATGCCACCAAGTCATGAGTCGAGGAGCTGGAGCAAGTCATATTGCTCAAGCACTTGCCGAATAGGAAGGTATACCTGGGTACGGGGTTAACTCCCGAGCTCACGAAAAAATTCATTGAATTCCTTATAACTAACATAGATTATTTCTCTTGGTCCTATCTTGATATGACAGGGATCCCGCCAGAAATAACTACTCACAAGCTGAACTTGGATCCGAAGTTCCACACGGTTAAGTAGAAGAGGAGGCCTCAGTTCGAGGTCAAGCATGCATACATCAAAGATGAGGTATCCAAACTCCTTAAAATGGTTCCATTTGGGAAGTTAAGTACCTAGATTGGTTAACTAACGTAGTGGTAGTTCCTAAAAAGGGAAATAAATTAAGAATGTGTGTATATTACAAAGACTTGAATAAGGCATGCCCTAAAGACTCTTTTTCTTTGTCTAACGTCGACCGCATAATCGATGCGATGGCCGGCCACGAGATACTCAGCTTTCTCGACTCCTATTCCGAGTACAACCAAATCCGGATGGACCCGGGCGATCAATAAAAAACTTCCTTCATCACCAAATTCGGCACCTATTGGTAATACGCAATGTCGTTCGCACTAAAAATATGCGGGTGCTACTTACTAATGCCTAGTAAACCGGGTGTTCGAATAACAAATAGGAAAATCAATGGAGGTTCACATTAACGATATGTTATTTAAGTCCCTGCGAGCAGAGGACCATTTGGAACATTTGCAAGAAACCTTCAAACTACTGAAGAAATACAATATAAAGCTGAATTCGGAAAAAACGCATTCGGGGTCAGGTCCAGGAAGTTTCTTTGATTCACGACGTCCGATCGGGGGATCGATATCAATCCCAACAAAATCAAAGTTATAGAAGACATCATCATGGTGGACAATGTCAAGGCAGTTCAAAGGCTAACTAGGCGCATAGCGGACCTGGGTCAATTTATATCGAGGACCTCCGACAAGAGCCATCGGTTCTTCTCATTATTGAATAAGAAGAAGAATTTTTCGTGGACCCCGGAGTGCCAGCAAGGTTTGGAAGAACTCAAATGGTACCTTTGGAGTCTATAGTTCCTTCATACTTCGAAGGCAAACGAGCAATTGTACCTGTACTTAGCGGTATCCGAGATAGTGGTAAGTGGAGTCTTAGTCGGGGAAGAGGAAGGTACGCAATTTCCTATTTATCATGTTAGTAGGACTCTAGGCGAGGTCGAATTAAGGTATCCTTACCTAGAGAAATTGGCGTTCTCCTTGCTAAGCGCCTCCAGGAAGTTAAAGCCATATTTTCAATGTCATCTTATATGTGTCATAACTACTTACCCATTGAGAAACATAATGCACAAACCCGAGATCTCAGGATGAATGTCCAAATGGGCCGTCAAAATTAGCGGGTACGATATCAAATATCGACCCTGAACCACCATCAAATCTCAAATTTTGGCAGACTTAATGGCCGACTTCACGCCGGCCTTAATACCCGAAGTCGAAAAGGAATTATTACTAACCTCGGGGACCTCCTCGGGAATCTCGAGCCTCTTTTCGGATGGTGCCTCGAACAAAAAGGGGTTCGAACTCGGCATCATGTTGAAGCCACCTACGGGTAACGTAGTTAGGCAATCTATTAGAACTGTGAAATTGAATAACAATGAGGCCGATTATGAGGCCATGATTGCAGGTCTCGAATTGGCTAAAAGCCTGGGGGCCAAAGTGATCGAAGCTAAGTGTGATTCCCTCCTTATGGTAAACCAAGTCAATGGGACATTCTAAGTGAATACTTAAATAAGACTATAGGTAACGCTGCATCGATTCAAGGAATGACCCTACAATACGTGTCCCGGGATCAAAATAGCGAAGGCGATGCTCTGGCTAACTTGGGTTCATCGATTGATGACAATGAATTCAGCTCGGGAATGTTTGTACAACTCATGAAATCAGTAGTGGAAGAAGGTCACGCTGAGATAAACTCAAAAAATTTAACTTGGGACTAGAGAAACAAGTATATAGACTACTTGAAGACTGGGAAGTTGCCCTCGGATCCTAAATAATTGAGAGTTGTGCACTAAGGCATCCATGTTTAGCCTCTCCGAAGATGCTCTGTTCAGAAGAACGTTTGGTTGCCCACTCGCCATATGCTTGGGTCTGGAGACACCAAATATGTTCTGAGGGAAGTTCACGAAGGGACCTGCGAAACCATTCGGGGCAGAATCGTTCGTTCGTAAGATAATCAAAGCTGGTTATTACTGGATCAACATGGAGAAAGATGTGAAGCACTTTTGTGCGAAAATTTGACGGCTGTTAGAGGCATGCACCAATGATCTATCAACCCGGGGAGTTACTACATTCGGTCCTGCCCCCTTGGCCATTCATAAAATGGGGGATGGACATCGTCGTCCCCTACCATGGGCAGCTGAAAAGGCTCAATTTATACTATTTATGACTGACTATTTTCTAAAATGGGTCGAAGCTCAAGCGTTCGAGAAGGTCCGAGAAAAAGAATTCAAACTTCATTTGGGACCATATAATATCCGGTTCGGTATAGCGGTCGAGATATTATGTGATAATGGTAAGCAATTCATCAGCAGCAAGGTAAGCAAATTTTTTTAGGACCATAAGATCAAAAAGATCTTGTCAACACCCTATCACCCTAGTGGGAATGGACAGGAGGAGTCGACGAACAAAACCATCCTTAAAAACATTAATAAAAGGTTGACCGACGCTAAAGGAAAATGGAATGAAATTCTGCCCGAAGTCTTGTGGGCTTATCTCACGACCTCAAAATCCAGAACTGGGGCCACTCTATTTTCATTAGTCTACGGTGCCGAAGCCCTAATATTGGTCGAGGTGAGAGAATCAAGCATGAGCTTCTGATATGCAACTGAAGAATCAAACGGTGAGGCCATGAGCATGAACCTGAACTACTGGATGAGAGGCGCGAGGCCACCCTAGTCCGGTTGGCCGCCCAGAAGCAGCGGATAGAAAGATATTATAACCAAAGAGTGAACCTCCAACACTTTAATATGGGGGATTTGGTGTTAAAAAGAGTAACACTCAACACCTGGAACCCGAACGAAGGAAAGTTGAGACCGAATTGGGAAAGACCATATCGAGTCATCGGTATTACCGGTAAAGGTTTGTATAAACCTGAAGCAGGAAAAGGTGCACAGTTGCCAAAAAACTGGAACGTGACCACACATAAAACGATACTACTGCTAAGGTACGACCTCATTAACTTTTTTTAATATTACGAATTGGACTAACACTTACAGGCAACAACCGAAGGAGAATGTAGTTGTTAGGTCTGAAAGCACGCGTTGCACTCTTTTTCCCTTGAACTAATTTTGTCCCAAATGGGTTTTCTGGCAAGGTGTTTAACGAGGAAATAGTAACCGTGCTAATGAGTCAATGGTCGCATCAAAAGTATCTGATCCCTCTCGAAGATCAACCTCGAATATTGTGGGCCATCACCCTCGGGTCAAGATTTTTAGCAAGGAAGGAAACTTTGTGCTCGAATAGATCGGTGGTTAGGATTTATTGTAAAGGCCAAACGGTCAAGTGAAGAGTGCCCGCGTAGGCCACCTCAGCCTTAATATGAGCTTTTACACGCTTACAATCTTGTACGTTACACATAGAAATGAAAGAAAATTTCTAGCTTGCTAACAAACATTTTTTGCTTCTTAAAAGTATCGACCCAAAGGGATATTCGTACCCGTGATCTTTCAAGCCCAAGGGCCACCCTTATCCGAGCTCAAAGGGCCCCCCACTCGGGGACTACCGTCTGAGACAAGTTCGGGCGGATCGGGTCATCGAAACACGGAGGCACAAAACTTATAAGGCAGTGCCTAAACTAAAAGGTTACGGCCACCCTAAAAACGGTTCGGAGACGTTCGAAGCCCGTGATCAAAACTTAAGGCCCTCAACAAAATTCTAAACTTGTTCAAAGGTTACCCTCGGCAAAGATAAAGTTAAACAGGCGTCTTGGGGAAATTTCCGGTCACCCAAACTTCCATAAATTCGAACAAAAATTTGCATCGATGACAAGTCTTGTTTGGACCTCCAAAAAATGATTTATTACTACGTTTGATTATGTTCTACGACATTAGAAATATTTGAAATTGTAAAAATATGCTGAATATAATAGACTTGAAAATTGCCAAAAGGGAAAACTTTATATATTCCGAAATATATTTACAAAGGCTAATTAAAAACGGCCTCAACAAGATATATATATAAGATACAAAAAAAAAATTCTAAGTCATATTCGCCTGGTCTTCATCGGAACCCGACTCGTCACCAGAACTGTCGGGGCCTTCGGATTCTTCAAAGCCCTCGGATCCCTCTCCACCTCGGGGTTCAGCTAGCCTCTTATCCTCGACCTCGAGTCTTTTTTCCTCTTCGATCTTGGCAGATAGGTCGAAGCCTCGAGCATGTATTTCTTCGAGGTCTCCCTTCGAGAAAGCTGCCTCACATACTCAGCAGTAGTCTTCAGGTGAGCCAAGGCTTCTTCAACATCGCCCTTATATTTGGCCACCATCTCGTCAGCATCGACCGAGGTTGCTTCCGACTTGGAGGTCCTCATTTTGTCGAGCCCGTGCATCGGCCTTCTCCTTCGCCACCCGAAGCTGAACTTCCACCAAAGATAGCTTGGACTGGGCAGTCTTTTTCTCCAAGGTCAGCAGGTCCATCTTGTTTTTCCACCCGTCGGCCATCACTTGGATCTCATCCATCTCCATGCGGAGTTGGTCAATCTGGTCGATCTTCTGTTGGACCTGCGAAGTATTGTTCTTAGCCTCTACGATCGGGCCTTTAATTATAACTTCAAAAACCTTTACCTTTTCCACCAAGTCGGCATGTTCCTGCCTTATGGTCGATGCCTCTTTCTAAGTCGCATCCAACTCGAGCTGGAGGTTCTTGGAGACACCTTCCTACTGCTCGCTAAGAAGCTTGTACATGTCCCTTTTTTGGGCAAGCTCCTTGATCTCGAGCTCGAGTTTATTGACTTCAACCCTATATCGGAGGAAACTCTTGTGGTAAAGTACCAAGGCCTGCAAAAAGGCGAAGAAAATATGAGAAATGTCAAACACATATAATTATAGATAGATGGAAGGGAATGATGCCTTACATGGTTCAGTGCTTATTGCACCTCATTGAAAATGCATGGCATTTTCACCACGTTCATTTTTTCCTAGTCCTCCTCGGTCACCAGGCATCACAGGTAGCTAACTACCCCTTCAGAAGCGGACAAAACCCGGGCATCCTCCTGGATGGTCAATATAATCGACCTCTTGCGACCAGGGTCCACGCTCGAAATGGGGAACCGATTGACCAATTTCAAGCTCGAGTTCGACCCACTAGCTTCCAAGGGAAATGTCTTTTTTTCGGACTTCCAAGTCGCCCAACCCAGAAAAGTCCTCCAAAGCAGATGAGTCCACACCGTCAAAAAAAGAATGAAGGGGATCTTCCGCACCCTGGCCCCCCTTGTTGGATTTCTCCTTCCTCACTTGGGCCTCCTCAAGTATAGACTCGGTGTAGGAGGGCACACTGAGATCTCAATTACGTCGTGCACTTCCTTTGGAGCAGAACCAGCATCCTGGGAAGTTTCACCCTGGGTATCCACGTCAGTTTTCTGAGTTTGACGGGGGTCAATCTCACGAGTCTCCCCCTCGGAGGCATCCCAATCCCCGGGATATGTTGTTCTGCGGGTTACGAAAATAGATTCATCCTCCGGCTCGTCACTAAGCCAGAGGAGGGAGTCAGAGGCTGGAACCGGGAACTAGAGCACCTCCTAGGCTTGCGGAGCACCCGCTTCTTCGATTTCTTCTCCTTGGAGCTCAAGGAACCCGATGGTTTTCTTTTCCTCTTTTTTTCCCTTCGTGGCAGAAATGGAGGGATCAACGGGCAGGGCATATATTCATCCCCTTCCGAAGGCCTAAGTTTGGTGGTCTTAGGGAAAACATGCAATAACAAAGAATGAAGATGAGTTAGTATAATAAAAGGTGAAGACATAGTGTTGGCTACTCAGAAAGAGGACTTACCATGAGAACGGGCCTCCCATCGGCCCTTCAAGAGTCTGCGCCATGTGCGCTCAAATTATAACATCTGAGTACATATGACCTCGATCCACTCCTTTAACCGGGGAACCACATTCGGTACCCGGGAAACAGTTGCACAACCAGAATCATAAATGAGAAGATAGAAATGAAAAAGAAGAATTTTTTATGTTGAAAAAGGGAGTTGCACTTACGAGACGCATTCCATTTCTTAGGGAATTAAATGTATTCTGGGGGGGGGGGATAAAATCCTCGGTCTTCACTCGGACAAAGTGTCCTTGCCAGCCCCGGTCTTGGTCGTCGTCGATACTGGAGAAAGGGGCCTTGTTAGCCTAGTGAGTAAGCTTGATCAGTCCCCTTCAGAACATCCGGGGATTGTATAATCGAAATGGTGGTCAATCGTGAACCGACGAGACTCGGTCTTGTTCACGAAGTAACGGAGGAGGGTCACGATCCTCTATAGTGATGGGTGGATTTTCCCGAGGCACCCCTCGTACCTTTTGCAAAAATTTAGAACGATCAAATCCATCGGGCCCAACATGAAGGGATAAGTGTAAACATTTAAGTACCCCTCCATGTGGGTAGTAACGGCGTCCTCTGGCCCGGGGACTACTACGTTCTTGCCTTCCCAATTGCAGTCTTTACAAACTATAGGAAGAACGTCTTTGGTAACAGAACATATATATCTCGAAACTCCTTTACCCGGGTCCTGTTTTCACGAAGGATTCTCGACTTTAAAGTCATCTACAATCGAGCAGCCCCCGGGGATAAACGCTGACAAGGGATAAGAAATACCATAATGTTTGATACATGGATAATGTATAGAGATAATATTGCACCTTTAATACATCAAACCAAACAGTTGATAAGAAATAATATTAGCATAATTAATCACAATATAATTAATCTTACATATGCTCTAAACTTAAAGGGTTAACTTTAAATTCACCAAACTTCTTATTGAGAAGTTATACAATGTCATCAAGACTTTTTAATTTAAAGTCTCTTACCTCTGGCGGAGGTTGGATACTTGTAGTAGCAATTTGTTCTTTACCTTTCGTATCCTTCTGTTGAAGTTTTTGGACTTCAGTTATGAGCTTGTCCAATTTTTCCTGAATTGTAATAATCTGTTCGCCCAGAATACTAACATACATATTAGTATAATCATTCTGCGTGACCATAGTATTCACATTTTTAACTGTAATAGTAGCTACCTCATTTTCAAATAATTTTGAAAAAGCAGTAAAATAAACTATTTTATCTTTTTCTCCTATTTGAAATGATTGTTGTGGTGGGAAAAAAAATTTGGTTGTTTTTCCACTAGTGAGAGTATAATCTCTTTCTAATACAGAGATATAATTGTAGACATGTTTAGACATAAACCAAGGAACAAAAGCAATAATCCTATTTTTCTTGCATATGTCATTATAAAAATCATGTCTGAAGAATTTGATTAATTCATCATTAAAATTTTCAAAGAACCATTTTCTGAAAACATTCCATCTGGCTTTTAAAAGTTCTTGAAGAATTAAATTTCTCGCCGGTGAACCCGGACTAAAATCTATTTGGTTTTCAACCATCATCTACACCATTTGAGAAATCCATTTCGGAAGCAGACGGGTCAGGGTCCGAATTGACCTTGACTATATTATCCTGATTAATTCTTATAGTATCAACTCTATAATTTTCTCTAATTTGTGATGTAGATGCTCTTGATGGGAAATCTACCACATAATCAATTGGAGAAATATAAGAGGAATTTGATCTAGCTAATCTAGATGATAAACTGATATTATCAGTTTGAACGGGCTCATTGAACCTGATCTTAACCGTTCCATCTGAGGTTTATTCTATTTCTGTTACCTTAGTATTACCAGTATTTTGAGGAGCCACCGCTTCCTCTATGACCCTTTCTTTGGAAAAATCTATTTCATCCCATTTTATAGGTGTCCTGGTAGTAACTTTGGATCTTCCAAAATTAGTTCTATAAGAATAGTTTCATTTTTAAAATCTATGATTTTTCACATAGGATTCAAAGTTATAAAGGCTTGTAATAAATCCTATAGCAGATACATATTACTTCTGTGCCAAATAAATAATCATAACCATGTAATTTAATACTAAGTATTTAAGCATTTAGAGAGTTCTCATCATTCAAAGAAATTTGCAAATTGGGATAAGCATTAAAATAAACAGGGCCATAAGCTAAACTGGTTTGCGCAGTGCCTATAAGAGACTTTTTCCAGTTCTGGTTCCTGCCATCTCTGAGAGCTTCTATAAAGCTTTCAGGTAAGCCTCTTAAGGTAAGTGGCTTAAAAGCAACTTGAATTAAACCAATATGTATAAATCTATGTGTATCACTATAAGGGGCTAAATCATTTTTCGATAATAATCTAAAAGTGGCATGATCACTATCTACAGTGATCGTTTCTTCCGTAGTTTTAATTATTTGTTTAAAACCTTTCTTTCAAAAGTACCTAACTGGTATATTACCTTAGGTTTAACTAAAGGAATAGTCCATTTATTAAAAAGATCTAATTGTTGAGGTAATTCATATTCTTCTTTCCTACTGTTTTTTACAGTAGTTTTCTTCCTAATGATATTCATTAAAAGACGAGTGTTAAACTTAGCACCTAGTACTAAAATACTAACATGGCTCTGATACCAAATGTAGATTGTTCCAAGTAAGCCTTTGGAATGAATTACAGGAACACCAACTATGGCTAGCTACAGTTCCAATAGTAGACCTTAAACCACGGTCCCCCTTACACCCTTTCAACACCTACCTTGGTTAACACGGGCTCGAAGACCACCGGTTAGGTTGGAGCCTAACCAAGGTTTACTTATCAGGACCTGTAGCTATATAGTTCCAAACATCAGCTCATTGGGATGATACAACATAATTTAATAGCAAATCATGTATGTACATAGCCTATGGTTACTAAGTTTAACACAAAAAATCTTAGCCTATCATTCAGGCTAAATAACAGAAAGAAAGAGAAAAAGTATACCTGAGACCCTCAAAATGTTGATCCAACAGATCGTTTTCTGAATATTATGAAGAATGAAAAGTTTACAAAGAGGAAAGGTTTACAATATTTCTAGAGAGAGGTTAGAGAGAAGGGAGAGCTTATGATTTCTGGCGGCTTGGCTAATGCCTTTCTTCTCTAGTGAATTCTTGATCCTTATATAATATATCATAGCTAAAGAAAACAAAACTTATGGTCGACAAAATAATTACAACATGGGGTCGACAAAACTAAAAGTTAAAAGAAGAACGGACAAATAACTTTTATTAAAGTAGATTCTATTATAATGGAGGGGTCCGCTTGCGTTATTAAAGCTTGTTTTTATTACCCCGATAATTGATGTATGGGGCCTTCTATTTAATAATGGGAGGGTCCGCTTGCTTTATTAAAGCTTGTCTTTTCCTTTATTGTCCTTTCTCGCAGAAGATTCCTCTGCACCTTCTTTCATTTTCTTGAGGAATTCTTCAATTTTTTCAAGATTGGCTTCTGCACTGTATTGTGGTTGAGCTTCACCTGCTATGGAGGTTTCTTCATCAGAAGTATTGCTGATGGAAGCCATTGATATATCATCGCTAATTTGTGCTTTAAAATTTCTTGCTAAGTCCTTCTTTATCTCTTCGAAGTATGAAGCAGGAATTTTTTTTTTGGAAATTGCTCCTTTCTTCATTTGGAGCTTCTTTATAACTTGTTGAAATGGACTTGATTCTGCCACTGCAACATTTACCTCTTGCTTGACATATATGTCAATTTGTGTCTGAATTTGTTGGATCAAGTCATCGCCATAAATTTTTCCATGTTGATCTTCTTGGAGTAACTTGCTCCAGATATAAAAGATCCTTTGGAGACATGGAATTCCATCATTGGTATAACTAATTTGAACATTCCATTTCATGATCCATGGGATTGAAAATTCTATTAAAAAAAATACGTGGCTGCTATGCCATCGTAAAAGATATTATCTTTTTGTAATGAAATAATTTTGGGAGATATATCTACCCATTGAGTATATAATTTTTTAAAATTTGGAGGAAGAATTTCTAATGATGGACCATATAATTTTCACCATTTACAGAACCAATTTGGGATCTGTTGACTCATCATATTAGAACAAATTTTAATAAACCAAGAGTGTTTTCTGTTAGGATTCTCATAGAGAAAAGTTTTATTAAAACTTTCTACATAATCCCAGTAGTTATATTTGACTGCGACCTTTTGGTCTGGATGAGTATATTCTCGATCCTTCAAGGTACTGAATCCCCATTCATCAGAGGGTATTACCCTTTTAATGATTATTTTTGAAAAATTATAAGTTTTTCTTGTATTGGCAGGATAGAAGTGCTTAATTTCAGCTGATCTTGTTGTTGAGAGTATTATCTCATAATGCATTCTGTATTTTTATGCAGGTGTAGCATATGATACAGTATCAAAATATCGGGTCATTAGTTGCCATGGATTATCCTTCCATTTAAGGTCGGATTGTTCCAAAAGAATTATTAACTCTTTTTCTTCCTTTTGGTTATAAACCTCAAGGTTTTCATGGCTATCCTCTGATATTACTGAGGAGTATGTTGGTACATTTGATGATGTGCCTTCTTCATTTTTGGATTTTATAAAATCCATGAACTCCTTATATAAAGGATGATCGGTATTACCTCCCGTGATGTTAGAAACTATTAGCTGTTGATTTCCCATTTGGGCGAGAATATTATTTCCTCTTTCATAGGAATGTGTCCTTCCTTTTCCTCGACTCCGAAGGGGTTTGTATGTAGGCCTCATAGTCTGAATAATTCGACAAAGAACTTATGAGTTTAAAAATTATCTAGTAAGAAAATCAGGGAGAGTATTTTCTGACCCTTTTTTATATATTATTTCAAAATCAAAAGGGGCTAATAAAGCTTTCCACCTTGCAAACATCATGTTTGAAATCTTTGTTAAAGATAAACTTTGCAGCTTGGCAATCAGTTTTTATTAAAAACTTTTGATTGTATTAATCAGTTTGAAACTTCATAACACATTTTACTATAACAAGGATTTCCTTAGCCACAGTAGCATAGTTTTTCTGGGAATCATTCTATTTCCCTGAGTAGAATTGTACAAGATATTCCTGTTTATTATTTGGGGAACACTATTTGAGTATTCCACCATACCCAATATCAGAGAAATCTGTTTCAACAACCTTTTTCCCAAGTGGGGTTTGCAAGAGTTAAACAAGGAAGGTTATGAACCTTTTGTTTAATTCTTTTGACTGATTCTGTATGATTATCAGTCCATGCTCCTGGGTTCTTCTTTAGTCTATCATAAAGAAGAGCAGTGTCTTTTGCTAAATCTTTTANTTAAAATATCGTCTATGTAGACAATTATGAAATCAGTATATGGTATGAAAATATCATTCATAATTTTCTGAAATTCAGAAGGGGCATTTTTCAAACCAAAGGCATAACATTCCATTCATATTGACCCATTGGAACATTAAAAGCCGTTTTATATCTATAATTTTTAAATATCTGGATTTGCCAATATCCTGATTTTAAACAAATTTGAAAAATATAATGGCACCGTGAAGTCTATCTAATAAATATTTTTTATTAGGAATTGGATATCTAATCCATTTTAAAACCTTATTAAGGGGTTTATAATTAATAACTAATCTAGGAACTCCTCTTTCCTGTTCAGCATGTTTATTAACATAAAAAGCTGTACAAGACCATGTAGACTTAGAAGGTCTTATTAAACCTTTTGTTGTAAGGAATCAATTTCTTTTTTACATAACTCTAGGTATTCAGAGTTCATTTGGCAAGGACGGGCCTTTGTAGGAATATATTCCTCATAAAAGTCTTCTTCGTAAGGAAGACTTATAATATGTTTCTTTCTATTCCAAAATTGATTGGAATGGTCCCCACAAATGTGAATAGAAAACTGATTTCTGAGAAAACTAATTTTCTCTATCAGCTTAGGATTCTTTAAATCCTAGCTAATTGTAATAGAACAAATTTTATTTTTTAGAAAATCAATTTGTCTAATTTTTGAAGAAATATTATTAGAAATAATTTCATTCAAATATCTTTGAATTGGTTGAGTTATAAACTCAAAAGTAATTCCTTTTCCATTAAAAGTTTCAGTAAAACTTTTTGTATCCCAATTGGTAAAAGAAATAATTTTATGAAAAAATGGGACGCCTAAAATAACGTTCTGAGCTATGTCTTTTACTAAAACAAAGCTTTCCGCTATACAAACATCATTTTGGCATATATAAGCCTTAGGTAATTTATAAGATATACCCATTTGCCCACCACTAGCATTTTTTAAACGGTGAGTAATTTTATAAAAATACATAGAAGGTATTACTCCTTCTTTTATACAATATAAATCTGCTCCACTATCAAACAAAGCAGTAAACTCTCTTTTAAAATTATAATCAATTAAAAGAGTTATTTTTATTAAAAACTTCTGGGTAGTAAAATACTGAAGTTTTTGTAAAAATTCATCTTCAACATAATCAATTGCTCCTAGTAATTTACTAGCATTAATGCCTTCAGATGTACCTACACCAGTATTATCTTCAGTAATATTAGTACTGAAGTCTTTACTATTCTCAGTGTCAGAATCTTCTAATTTAAAAATTCTTTCATCTAAGGCTACATTAGAAGCCTTTAACTCTGAGATCTCTTTCTTGAGATTATTAATCTCAATACTTAAATCTAGAACAGTTGTTAACCTATCAGGTTGAGACTTGTTCTTAATAAGCCTTCTAATTTCAGACATAGTGTAAGGTCCTTTCTGAGATGGAATTTCTTCTATCTCTGTTCCTACTTCAGAACTTGTAGGAAGTTTTTCAATTATTTGGGACCTTAATTCAGGGTCTTTAATAGCCCCTAAAAGTTCTATCATACTATCATTTGTTAAGACATTGATATTCAAGTCTTTGAATTGGGAATA
>ML346217.1:0-89708 GCA_005239505.1 Nicotiana paniculata
TTAAACCGGTGACTTGGGACACCAAATAAACTATTCCAAGTGGCGACTCTAATAAAAACTAAATATTCCCATTTCGAATAATGTCACTTTAAGTGGAAAAACTCCCATACCCCCTTTGCGCCGTAAAAAAGGAGGTGTGACAAAGAGGAGGTGCTCTGATAGAGGTTGACTGATCAGAATAATTCAAGTAAGAGCCACGACCACCTGAGGCACCATGGGACGTCTGAAGTGCTGAATTAAATGTCCTGGAAGAATGGCCTCTACCCTAGTATCTCCGCCTCCATACGAGGCACCGCTGAATCTACCGAAATGGCGAGATCTCTTGTCTGACCCCTGACCTCCTATCTTGAGAACCGTCTCAACTCTCCTAGGCACATTGGCCGCACATGAAATGAAATCTCAGCCCCTGTCTCCTTAGTCATCTGCAACTTGATAGGCTGGGCAAGGCCATCAATAAATCTCCTAACCCTCTCCTCTCTGTGGGCAATAAAAGAATATCATGTCGAGCCAAATCCACAAAGAGAATCTCATACTGGGTAACTATCATGTCACCTTGCTGAAGACGCTCAAACTGACGACACTTCTCTTCTCTGGTAGTGATAGGCAAAAATTTCTCCAAAAAGAGGTGAGAAAACTGATCCCAATTCAGAGCAGGTGACCTAGCTGGTCTAGTCAACAAATAATCCCTCCACCATTTCTTGGTGGAACCAGTCATCTGAAACGCGGCGAAGTCGACCCCGTTGGTCTCTAAATACCCATATTACGAAGAACCTCATGACAGCTGTCCATATATTCCTGAGGATCTTATGAAGTAGCACCACTGAAGTGAACAGGGAAAATCTTGATGAACCTGTCCAATCTCCACAAAGCATCAGAAGTCACAGTTGCCCCCTCATCAATCGGGGCTCCAGCAAGTATCTAAACTACCCCAACTGGGTTGAATGCTGGGGTCTGGATCTGAGGAGTAGTCTGATCAGGAGTGTGGGTAACAGGAGTCTGGACCCCTTTTCCAGCCTAAGATACGGCTGCTACAACAAGGAGTGTGCCCGTCTTCCAAACCCGCCCTATCTCCATCTTCAATCTGAGATCTTCGTTCTTTTAAATCTAACGACCCTTATCCCCCCTCCCCCGCTATTATATTTGAACCTAAATCCTAAGACCCCAAACGGTGTCACCCCTCCTCCGCCGTTCAACTCTCCCAAACTCTCCTGAAACTCAGGCAAGTTCACCCCAAACTCGTGCACGTGTGTCACGACCCAAATTCCCAACCCACGGGATCGTGATGGTGCCTAACACAATACTTTCTAGGCAAGCCAATGTTAGACATTTAATTAACCATTTTCTCTTAAAATTTACCTATACATAGCAGAATAATTTTTAAAGATAAACTGAATCTAATATTTCCCAATAAGTAACTCCATGAATAATAATAATAATAATCGAATAAATAAGCCGAACCTCGAACTAAATATATATAACCATAAGCCTACCCAAGGTTTGGTGTCACAATTCACGAACAACTAAGAATACTACAAATAATGGGATGAAAGAAGTATATATATCTATTTCGAATAAAATAAAACAACAACTAAATAGTGTAGAGAAGACTCCAGAAGTCTGCGAACGCTGATAGATCTACCTCGTGTCTCCGAACGATGGTGTCAACTACTAAAATATCCTAACTTTAGCCGGTACCTGGATCTTCACAAAAGAGTGCAGAGTGTAGTATCAGTACAACTGACCCCATGTACTGAGTAAGTGCCGAGCCTAACCTTGACGAAGTAGTGACGAGGCTACGGCAGGGAATTAACAATATAACCTGTGAACAATATATAATAAAGTAAGAAGGAAATAAGAATAATACTAAATAACCAGTAACTTACAACAGTAACTAAAATAACTCGGATAATTCTTTTCAGATCTCAGCTATAATCAACTTCTCAAAATTTCCAAGTTTCAATTTAAATCACAGTAAAAATCAGAGTATGAAAACCTTTTTAATAAAATCGGAGTTTTCCAAATCCTTATTTTTGAAAATCAGTAAAACATAAATATTCTCCCTTATCGCTCTTTATTGCGGCACACAACCCCCTCCCGCCTGTCCACCCTTATTGCTCCTCCCTATATATATATCACCCTTTTTCACCTGTTGCGACGTGCAACCCGATCCCATCTGTCCGCCCTTATCACTCCTTGTTGCGGCGTGCAACCCGCTCCCACCAGACATATCCTATTAGTTTATTTATGAAAACTTTCACAATTCAAGCCAAGCCTTTCACAATATTTTTGTATCAACAATTGTAAACAGAAGCTGTAAAAGTCATAAACTTCGTCAATTATCATTTCACAACGAAACCAACCGGAAATTATATACATATCGTAACACTGACATCCAGCTCAATCCTTATGTAACATGAGAAAACCAAGAGAACAGCCAACACTTCCAAAATACTTGAAACAATACTTAACAATAAGTTAACGAATCCAAATAAACATATAAACATCAATGATCCTGAAACAATTAAGTCCGGAAGCAAATAATTGGAAACGGGGAAAGGGATCATGTTAAGCAGATAATTCAAGGATGCATAGATACTCATCACCTCACCTATACACCACACACATGCAAATTTCACATAGCAATTAAGTTGGAGATTCCTATTCCCTCAAGTCAAGGTTAAATCAAACACTTACCTCAAATTCGAAGGCCACTCACTGCTCAGTTACCGCTTCTCCTTTCGAATATGCCTCTAACCCGCTCGAATCTAATCATAATTAGTTTAATATCATTAACTTATTCTAAAGGAAATATTTTATTGAAAAATCATTATTTTTCTAAGTTTTCTCAAAAACAGTTAAAACCTGACCCGGGGCCCGCTTGGTCCAAACTCGGGGTTCGGACCAAATTCCGTTTATTCATTCACCCCCGAGCCCGGATATGCAATTAGTTTCGAAATATCACCCCAATTCGAGGTCAAAATTCCCTAATCCTACCCAAACTCTCAATTTCTACAATGAAAATTCTTAATTTTTGATTGAAAAGTGATGAAAAACATTGGGTAATTGAAAGAGAAGAGTTTAGAATTGTCTACCAACACTTTGGGGATGAATTTGTCTGAGGAGAATTGCCTCTAGGTATTTGTAGTTCGAAAATTATGAAGAAAGAGGTTCTGCGCGTTTTAAAATCTGATTTTGTATAACTGGACAGGCCTTCATCGCGTTTGCGATGGGCTGCCGCGTTCGCGTAGGGTCAGGCCCAAATAGCCTTCACGTTCGCGAGGAATCGAACGTGTTCGCGAAGCTTTGCTTTAGATGATCATCATGTTCGCGACCCAGTGGTCGCGTTCGCGAAGAACAATTCGAGACTCTCCTCCCCCAGGCCTATAAGTCAACGCGTTTGCGAAGGGTACTCCCCCCATTGCTTTGCGTTCGCGTACAGGACTTCTCGTTCGTGAAGAACAAAATAACCCCACGCATTCGCGAGTGGAGTAACGCGAACGAGAAGCACAACTCGACAGTGCACCAGAGACAGCAAAAACAATAACTTTAACATGTTAAAAACATCCCGCCTATCCAAAAGTCACCCGAGCCCTCGGGGCTCTAAACCAAACATGAACGCAAATCTAAAAACATCATACGGAATTGATCATGCGATCAAATCATGAAAATAACATCTAAAACTATGAGTTTAACCTCAAAACTCATCATTTTTCTCAAGATACACTTAACTTTCACTATTTCTCAACCGCACGTCTGAATCACGTCAAACCAACTCCGATTCTTACAAAATTTTACAGATAGGACTTAAATATCATAATAAACCTGTACCGGGCTCCGGAACCAATATATGGGCCTGATACCAATGAGTTCAAACATTAATTCAATTATTTATTTCCTTAAAAATCCAGCACAATAATTTAAAAAAAAAATTAATTTCAAAAGCGAGGGACCTCGGAATTCAATTTCGGAAATACGCCCAAGTCCCATATTTTACTGTGGACCTCCCGAGATCATCGAAACACGGATCCGAGTTCGTTTACTAAAAATATTGAATAAAGTCAACTAAAACCAAATTTTAAATTCCAAAAATTATTATTTCTCATATTTTCACATAAAAGCTTTCCAGTTTCACGCCCGGAATATGCACGTAAATTGAGATAAATAAAATTAATCTTTTTAAGGCTAATGAGCCAGGAATGGAGTCTTAATTTATAAGATGATCCTTTGGGTCATCACAATATGATCCCTCCTCTCTCCCTCCTCCACGTCACCCGTCCCGTAACAACCCCTGACAAAAAATATTCCCTTCTCCCCTATGCCTCACGCACTCTTGATCTTGAGAACGATTTTGAATAAATGGTAGCCGTAGGATCTGAGGGATTCAAAATCCTAGGCCTCCATTTGTCCGATTTGGTTCACAAAGAAAGGGATCGGATTTTTGTGGATTTTTGGATGGGAAAAGGAATTTCGGGGCATGACTTGGAGGGAAAGGTATGAAAGCTTCTAATTTAGCTATAAATAGGAGGATTTTTCAGAGAATTAGGGGAGATTTTTTTTTGGCAAAGATTTTTGATAGAAAAATTAGGGTTCTAAGAGAGTGTTCTTCTTCTTCTAGATTGTCCATCTACAGTTTTTAAATTTAAGTTTAAAAAAAAAATACAAAAAAAAAAAAAAAAAAGAGTCCAATTCAATCTTTAGTCTTTTTTCTAAAAATTACAGAAAACCGAAAAAAAATAATTTCTGTTTTTTTTAGTTAAGTGAAAATTCGACTTTAAATCTGAAAAAAAAGGTTCTGTTTATTGGTCTTTGATTTTGAATTTGGTTTCTTAAACATGGAGATTATTTGAGGTTTGAAGCCGAGTCGAGGCATTCTTCGAGTTCCCTTCATGGTTCTTTTCGAATTTAGTTGCTACTTATTTCGATTTTTGTCACCGAACTTCGCTCATAGTTCGTATTCAAGCAAAGCTAATACAGGTTCGTGTTTATTCAGGTTCATTTTTTATATTTTATTTTACTGATATTGGTGTTGGTTTGAATATGATAGGAGTTTGGGGAATTAAAATGAATCTAAAACTCTAAGGCTAATCCAGTTTGTTTGTAGGTGTTAAAGGCCTGTTTTAGTCTGAATCTGCTTTGTTTATCAAGATGAATGTTTGTGAATTCGCTCACTTTTCTCGCGCTATTTTGTTGGCAATTGATTTGAACAATTTAGAATTACAGTGTTGTTTTGTCACTAGGATTTTTTTTTGTGAGAATTCTTCTATGATGCTTATAAGTTTTCCAGTGAATTTCAACCAAATAGAAAACTGCAAGTTTTCTCGTGTGTGCCACTAGTCACTATCTTAACAGTTTGTGTATTTGTCCCGATTTGATGCTCCCATAAAACTAATTCACCTAAGTATTTTGTTATGGACTCTCTTTAGAAACATACATTTAATTGCATTCTCAATATGCTCAAATTTAGAGTATTTAAATTATCTTTGCATGGCATATAAAAGGGTTGGTCTTCTTAAGGTGGTTTCTCATCAGAAAGTAGTAGTGTACATGCTTTAAGACTAAGCTTCAAAGCTTTATAAGTGTTCTTGGTCATTTAGAATGGAGGGGTGACGTTTAAGTTTAAATGGAAGTTCAATGGCTTTCGTTATATTTTGATCTTTCTCTTGTTTGTTTACTGTAATAATCTTGTTTCTTTGTTCCAACTGTTTGGTGTTTGTTCGCTAACTTGATTTCGTCTTTGTGAATTGGACCATGGTCGTGGGAGCGTGGAAGGGCCAAAGCCCATTAGTGATTAATTTATTCACATCCTTTAGGAATCGAGCTTGGTCACATGTATGAAAATAAAAGTTTTAAAGGGAATGAACGTTAAATCTCTTTTTTAATAAAAGTACTCCATAATCACGGGCCTTTTCACACACAATCGCCGAATTAGAGATTACACAACTCATAAAATATTCGTAGAATGATTAGGCACGCATTTAATTTATTATCGTAACTATATACACGTACGCGTGACATAGATACCATACCAAGAATAAAACCAAGGTACGCGTTCGCGCGACTTCGACTAAATTTTTCTTAAATAATTAAGCGTGACCAATTGTATACGCGACATGATTTAAGCTCCGATTTTCAAAATAAAATCAAGATACACGTTCGCGTGACTTTGGCCAAATAATTTTTATATTAATTAAGTGCTATTAATTATGTACACGTACGCATGCCATGATTATTAGCGCACTAAATCAAATGAGTTCACGTACGCGTGACTCGTCTCAGGATAATTTCTTAAAAGCAGTAAAAAGTAGAAATATACATAGGTCCTAAAAATGAGTAATTAAACAATTTAAGCCAAGTATGATTAAAAGCGACCGTGCTAGAACCACGAAACTCGGGAATGCCTAACACCTTCTTCCGGGTTA
This sequence comes from Nicotiana paniculata, assembly GCA_005239505.1. Classification (NCBI taxonomy): domain Eukaryota; kingdom Viridiplantae; phylum Streptophyta; class Magnoliopsida; order Solanales; family Solanaceae; genus Nicotiana; species Nicotiana paniculata. The sequence continues at coordinate 6,420 of ML346217.1, forward strand.
ACAGAATTCCTTACTCGGTCTTCTGGTTTCGCTGAATTTAACATAGAGTCAAGACTTCCTCGATTTGGGGATTTAAAATAAACTGGTGACTTGGGACACCATAAATTGTCCCAAGTGACGACTCTGAATAAATAATTAATTCCATTTTGATTATTGTCACTTAAATTGGAAAAACTCCATATTTCTTCGGAAAAAAGAGGTGTGACAAATCTCACATCGGCACATTCAATACCGATATAAAACTCAAGTCTCATACCTTGCAATGGACCATAACACCGTACATGTAGGATTAAACATTTGATGCCTGAACAATATAATAATATGATTCAATATCAAAAATCATGAAACCAAATATATCGGACTATGTATTATATTAAGATAAAAAATAAAACTAACTCATTGTCTCAGTCAACTTGAGACACTAAACGGAGAAGGAAGTAGCCAAATGGAAATGGTGGGGAAGGTTCTGCAGGCAACCAAAAAGTAAAAACATACTCTCGTCGAATATTTATACAGAATTATTCTAATTTACCAAGATCAAGTGATAAGTTAAAGTAAGAATATACATTAATTCTGTATGATTTAGTAATAATCATATTTGTGAAGTCAACATCCTATTTATTAAGTTGACGTAAATACCCGATGCTAAGAAGCTTTACCCCAACAAAACTTAACCAACTCTTCTGAACGAGGCCAAAATCCCAACTCTTTTGTTGTACATTTTTTACATTATTTGCATAGTAATATATGTTTAGCTTAAATCCTTTCAATTGAATGACGAAACCAAATGTGCTTTGACATAACCTGGGTGTTTGTGTTTCAATTAATCATAATGAGTAATGGCACAAATCATCCAAAAGCATGGGGCAGGTGCACAAATAGCCATTCTTCGAGATACTTTTTAGAGATTAGCGAGTATTTATTTTGCTCTAAAATTTTAAACTAAAAATTTCAACTTCAGGACAATTCAAAGTCTTTTTATTTTAAAATTTGAACTGAAAAACCGAAATTCAGAACGCACTAACTTATTATTAAATAACAGCCTTTAAAATAGCTACGTGATGTCATTTCTACCAAATGCAGAAGTCTCCAACGTAATAGAGTGGGCCTTATGGGTGTGACTCGTTTGTAGCCCAAGATCATCTTTCAACACTTTAAGCAAAGTAGTAGAAATAACACAAAATAGTCTGAAGGGTTGTTATTTAGGAATTAGTCAATATATCTTGAATTTAAGTTTTTTAGTTTAATTTTTTGGGACCTAAATGTCCTGAATTGTCCTATATTTATGATTTTTAGTTCAATTTTAAAAACAAAATAAGTACTGACTAATCTCTAAATAACATCCCTAAGAGTGGATTTTTCACAAACCACTATTGTTTAGTGGTTATTAGCTACTTGTAGCTGCTATTTAATATACTACTTCCTATTGCTATGTTTTCAATTTTTTTAATGTGTATTCGATGTATTTAAGCTACTGTATTCAAGAATATAGTAGCAACATGCGGCGCTAAACATGGGGTTACAACTGGATAGTCGAATGTGTGTGGGTGTATTTTACTGTATTAACCTGTATGTCGTAACGTAAACAGCGAAATTCTAGGTCTATTCAGATTTTTTTAACGAAAAGTGTACAATTTACATAATAGACTCCTAATATAACTCAACTAACTCAATTACATCAACCATAATCGTTTTCTTACGCCAATAATCTGATTTTTTTTCCTAAAACGTTATATACAGCAAACAGAGCATTTGAAGATAGTCTGTTTCTTCCCTTCTCTATTTTCTTTTCGTGTGTGCTTCTGTGTTCAACAAATATAATAGAGATTTGATACATTCATATACAGAAATCGGTCAACCAATTACATATGGCAAGTTTAACAGCTCTGTTGCGTCATTCTGACAAGTGGGACAGTGAGAGGAACTATGTCGATTATTCGATTGAGGGGATACTAATAAAGGAGTATGCGTCGTACGATGATTTGGTTTCTTCGATTTCTAAACAACTCGACATAGATTTGCGCTCAAAGTCATTCAAAATCGAATACAAAGTAGATGGAAATTGCACGCCAATAAAAATACATAACGACATGGGTTATAGGGTGTATGTAGAGTTGAAAAAAGTGAACAGAGAGTTCGGGATGTATCCTTTGTGCATAACCACAAATTGACGAAGCAAATCAAAGGTGTAATTTTGATACAAATTATGCACTTGCTATCAAGTCTTTCAACTCAGGAGAACCAATTGAGGTGTTCGAATTGGATACGGATTTGATTGTTTCAAAAACTAATAAAAGAGAGGTTATGGCTGGAGAAGTATATAAGGATAAGGCTACATTGAAACAGATGATGGAGCATTACGCAATATCTGAAAGATTTTAATTCCGGGTTGATAGGTCTAATGCTATCAGGTTTGATGGTTGTTAACTACAACTTGTTAAATGTCAAGTTATATTCAAATGTATTATTATGTAAGGTGAGTGGAATACATATTTTATTTCCATGACAACATGTTTAAGTTGTATTTAGATGTATTTAGGTTTGCTTGGGTATATTTACATAACTTTCAAAATAGTAAACATATATTAATTATTAACGTCAATATTGTATACATGTATTTGTCTTGTATTTTAATGATGAATACTCAATACAATGACTTTCACATGACGTTCTTGAAGTATTTATATGTATGTGATTGTATATATATAATTATATATTATATTGATGGTAAAATTCTTATTTATATGTATTCAGATGTATATTAATGATGAATTCTTATTTATATGTTACAGTGGCTTTCGCTATTTATTTTTAGATGTATTTATACGTATTTAAATGTATGTATATATATATATATATATATATATATATATATATATATATATATATATATANAGCTTTATTCACATGTATATGTGTGTATTTTATAATAATGTATATATTTGTAACAATTTATTCCCATTATATTAGTTAATTGTTAATCATTTATATATTGCGAAAAAATTATTTGCAACTATACATTATTATGTATGTCTGGGGATTGTGAATGGAGGTTTAAGGCATCTAGCATTAACAAATTACAAATTTTCAAAGTGAGAGAGTTCAATGATAAGCATACATGTCCGTTAAAGGATAAGGTCTATGAGCAACGTCAAGCAAGTAGCAGTCTTATCAGTGGTATGATTAGGTCCAAGTTTACTAATCATAAGAGGAAATACACATCAAAGGATATAATTGATGGTGTGAAATCAGATTTTGGTGTAGATGTTAGTTCCATGTTGGCGTGGCGGGATAAACAAAAGGCAATGAATTTCTTGATGGGTAAACTGACTGATTCATAAAATAAATTACCAGGATACTTGTATTTAATATATGACATATCCTGATTTGCACATTAGAATGGTAAAATCCCCACAAAATAAGTTCATGTATGTGTATATATCATTGTATGCCTTTATAAAGGGGTTCAATCAATGTATACCCATTGTGGTTGTGGATGGAAGCCACCTAAAATCGTATTACACTGACACTTTCATCTCGGCCAACACGTTGGATGGTGCAGGTGAGTATGGGGATTATAATAAAATTTGATAATATTACTGCATAAAAATATTGAAATACATATTTACGATTGTCTTTACAGGTCATATACTGCCACTAGCATATGTTGTTATTGATTCAGAGAATGATGATGCTTGGACTTTGTTCTTTGAGAAATTCAAGGAGGCATATGGTGCGAGGAAAAAATGTGCATTGTTTCAGATAGGAACGAGAGTATCATCAAGCCCGTATCAAGAGTGTATCCAACGGTACCACATTTTGCTTGTATATGGCATCTATGGAACAACGTATATAAGAAATTCAAAAAGAGTCATTCAAAGTTGAGCGAGATATACTTCTCGATGGCAAAAACATATACAGAGGCTGAGTTTGATAGTCTAATGGAGAAGGTGGAGAAGGTAGATATTAGGGTGAAAGAATATTTGGAGTTAGCTGGATACGAATAGTGGGCTAGGTTATATGCACATGTTAACAGGGGATGGAAAATGACATCAAATATTTCCGAGTCAATCAATGTCGCACTTGTGTCAGCAAGGGAATTGCCAATATACGACTTCCTCGAAGAAGTCAGGAAAATGTTTGGACGTTGGAATTTTAGCAATCGGAAAGAAGCTTCACAGACATACACAACACTTGAAAAAAAAATCAGGAGATGCTTACCGTGAATGAGGCAACGTCTACACTAATGACTGTAAGTTGCATTCTTTTTTTTAAGTCATTTTTATCCTATATTCAGCCTTGGTACAAGGTTTATTTATTTCTGATACACTGTCCACTATTGGAATACATAACTTATGTTTTATTGTATCGTTAGTTGTATATAATGATTTTGTTTCAAACCATATGTATGTCATACGCAGATAGTTAATATATATTACAGCATTCATCAGTCAAAGATGTCCTCATCTTTAATATTTTGCCAGCATGCATATATAATGCATTCCAATGTATTCAATGTATTTAATTGTATATAATTGTATGTCTTTGTATTTTATATATACAAATAGGGTAGTATTCAATATAAATTTGTTTGAATTCTTTTATATACATGTATAAATTTTCCATATATATTGTAATTAATACGTCTGTTCTTTGAAAACGAGTCAAACCCACATGAATCAATTGCTCTTATCAAGAGCAACTGACTCATGTAGGTCCGAGCCGTTGAATCGTTCGAAGTCGACCGTTGTAGCATTTTAGGTTTTTCAGATTCTTAGATCTGAAATCGGGTGATTTTAGGTGGGATTTTGCGGAAACTGATGGTGGGATGGGGTTAAGGGTGAGGAGAGGGTTGTAGGGTGAAAGGTTGAGGTGGTTTGGAGATGGTCCGCCACCGTTAGGCGAGTTCCGGTGGTGGAAACCTAGGGCAGCTAGGGTTTGGTCGAGGCAGAAGAGAGAGAGACGAAGGGGAGGGGAGGAGGCTAGGGTTTGGTGGGGGTTAGACTTTGATGAAAATGAGGGGGGTGGTGAGTGTTTGGACATATATATAGTTAATGGATAATGAGTTCTCAACCGTTGGATAAGGAAAGATCAACGGTTGAGATCTTTTGATTTAATTGAACGGTGTCGTTTTGGGTACTGGGGCCGGACCGGGTAGGAGGTGTATTGGGCTGGGTCGTTTGAGTGTATAGAGATAGGGATTGGGCCTGGGTATTTCTTGGCCCAGGTCCGATTTAAAGCTCTCTTGATTAATTAAACTAGTTAATCTAATTAGGTTCAAATCTAATTTAATCCAAAAATGTAGTAATTAATTTTAACCTTATTTTTCATCTATTTACGGATTAATCAAGAATAAGACAACCAATTTTATATTCCTAATTAAACCTGTGATTTATCGAATAAAAAATAATTAATTTTTAGTAATTAGTTATTAAAACTACATTACGTTTAATAACCATCATTCGTTTGATATTTTATTCAATTAATTACAAATAATGAATATATAATTCCTTGATAATAATGATGCGCCTAAGTACGCAATTTTAAATAATTTTAAAGGATGAATTATGAATATGCAATGCAAAAAATATAATTCACAATTAACACTAAAATTCAACAAAATTTATGAAATTAATTTATTTTATTGAATTTTGTAGGAGTATATGGTGGGTGAAAAATTACATGCTCACATGCACTGATAGGGATTGTGATTTGATTCGTCCCGCAGCGACTTTTAAGCCGCGTATTCGATTTGAAACCTTACGACATCCTGTATTTTAGAAATTTATACTTGTTTATGGGCTGTGAGCCATGTTTAGGGCCTTGTGCCGACCTATTTAGACCCTCAGAGGTACTTTTACACTATTTTCACACTATCCTGATTGAATAATTGTGAACTCAATCATGTTTTCTACTTGTTGTTATTTTCACTATTATCACATTGTTCTGAAACTCTGAGAGGTATTTTGTGCTGAGTCCCGTGAGTTGAGATGAATTGCCCGAGTGGCTTGTGAGGATGACTGAGTGAGGCCGAGAGCCGGGTATGTAAGGATAGTTATGGATCGGATTGCACGTCGCATCAATATATATTATGTATGGATCGGGCTGCACGCTGCAGCAATATATATTATATATGGATCGGGCTGCACGCCGCAGCAATATACATATTGGATCAGGCTGCACGCCGCAGAAAATATAGCGCTTGGCCTATAGGAGCCCATCCGGAGTCTGTACACCCCCATTGGGCGCAGTCGACTATTATATATATATATATATATATATATATATATATATATATATGTGTGTGTGTATGTGTGTGTGTGTGTGTGTGTGTATTGGATTGGGCTGCCCGATGCAACAATTGTGTGTATTTATGGTACTTGTTGAGTACGAGTGTTTAGTGTGAGCATGAGATACTGATAGTGGAGTCACGAGTGACTGAGATACCTTGTTATGAGAGATATTGTGCCTAGATGGTTGTTACATTGTGAATTTTACTGCTTTTCTCTCCCTTCTTTATCCGAGCCTTGTAATAAAAGTTGAATTACTATTTTTATGAAATCATGAATTATAAATGCTCGTCACTACACTCATGTTTTTAGTTTCTTTGATTACTTACTGAGTTGGCGTATTCATGTTACTCCCTGCACCTCTGTGTGCAGATCCAGGTACCGGACCATCTCACTAGTTGATTTTCGGACGTTCTTGGAGTTTGTTCGAGGATTGAGGTAGCTGCTCAACCTCCCCATCTCACCTCCTTTCCTTTCCTCAGTTCATAGTTTTTGTCTTTCGTACTTCAGACTTTTGTAGTATTAAGTTACCTTATTGTACATTGTATTTATCGTCCTAGGTGCTCATGACAGTTGGCTCTAGGTTTTTGGGTAGTGTATAAATTGTTTATCTCATTTTGCTGTTTTAATCTGCTAGTTTTGGAAATTATGAAATGTTATGATAGTCTGTAATGGTTGGCTAGCCTAGTTCCATGATAGGCGCCATCACGACCGACTTAGGATTTGAGGTTGTGACAATTCAGTGGCATTCTTGGGCCACATAGTGTCTTGTTATGGGATCAAGGTAGATCCGAAGAAGGTGGAGGCGGTGCAGAGTTGGCCTAGACCATCATCAGCTACAGAGATCCGCAGTTTCCTTTTGTTGGAAAGGTACTACCATCGCTTTGTTAAGGGATTTTCATCCATTGCAGCACCTGTGACCAGACTGACCCAGAAGGGTACTCCGTTCCGGTGGACCGAGGAGTGTGAGGAGAGCTTTCAGAGACTCAAGACAACTTTGACTACGGCCCCAATATTAGTTTGCCTACGGGTTAGGGGTCCTACACTGTCTATTGTGATGCCTCGAGGATTGGCCTTGGAGCAGTTTTGATGCAGGACGGTAAGGTGATTGCCTACGCGTCCAGGCAGTTGAAGGTGCATGAGAAGAATTATCCGGTTCACAACCTCGAGTTAGCAGCTATTGTTCATGCCATGAAGATTTGGCGCCATTATTTTTACGGTGTTCCCTGTGACATTTACACTGAACACCGGAGTTTGCAGCACTTGTTCAGGTAGAAAGACCTTAATCTACATCAGCGGAGGTGGTTAGAGCTACTTAAAGACTATGATATCACTATATTATACCACCCGGGGAAGGCCAATGTAGTGGCTGACGCCTTGAGTTACCTGGCGGAGAGTTTGAGAAGCTTGGCATATCTTCCAGCAGCTGAGAGGCCTTTAGCCTTGGATGTTCAGTCTTTAGCCAGCCAGTTCGTGCAGTTGGATATTTCAGAGCCTAGCCGGGTATTATCTTGTGTGGTTGCTTGATATTCTCTTTACGACCGCATCAGAGAGTGCCAGTATGATGACCCTCACCTTCTAGTTCTTCAGGACCCTCACCTTGAGTCGTCAGGCGGAGAGTTTGAGAAGCTTGGCATATCTTCCAGCAGTTGAGAGGCCTTTAGCCTTGGATGTTCAGTCTTTAGCCAGCCAGTTCGTGCGGTTGGATGTTTCAGAGCCTAGTCGGGTATTAGCTTGTGTGGTTGCTCGATCTTCTCTTTACGACTGCATAAGAGAGCGGCAGTATGATGGTCCTCACCTTCTGGTTCTTCAGGACAGGGTCCGGCGAGGCGATGGCAGAGATGTGTCTATAGATTATGATGGTGTGATGCGGATGCAGGGGCGGATCTGTGTGCCCAATGTTGATGGGCTTCAGGAGTTGATTCTGGAGGAGGCCCATAGCTCGCGGTACTCATTCCATCCGGGTGCTGCAAAGATGCACCAGGACCTGAGACAGCACTATTGGTGGAGAAGGATGAAAAAGGACATAGGGGAATTTGTGGCCAAGTTTCTCAATTGTTAGCAAGTTAAATATGAACATCAGAGACCAGGAGGATTACTTCATCAGATTGAGCTTACAGAGTCGAATTGGGAGCAGATCACCATGGACTTTGTAGTTGGACTTCCACGTACTTTGAGAAAGTTCGATGCTATTTGGGTGATCATGGATCGGCTGACCAAGCCAACTCATTTTATTCCGGTGCTGACCACTTATTCTTCAGAGAGGTTGGCTGAGATTTATATCAGAGAGATCGTCTGTCTTCACGGTATCCTAGTATCTATCATCTCAGACAGAGGTACGCAGTTCACATCACGGTTCTGGAGAGCCGTACAACATGAGTTGGGCACCACGGTGGAGCTGAGCACATCCTTTCACACTCAAAAGGATGGGAAATCCGAGCGCACGATTCAGATTCTTGAGGATATGCTTCATGCCTGTGTGATGGAGTTTGGAGGGTCATGGGACCAATACTTGCCACTTGTAGAGTTTGCTTATAATAATAGCTACCAGTCCAGCATTCAGATGGCATCATTTGAGGCTTTGTATGGTAGACGGTGTCGGTCTCCAGTGGGGTGGTTTGAGTCGGGCGAGGCCCGATTGTTGGGTACAGATTTGGTCCAGGATGCCCTAGACAAGGTGAAGGTGATTTAGGAAAGACTTCGCACAACTCAGTCCTGGCAGAAGAGTTATGCGGACCGGAAGGTTCGTAATTTGGCATTTATGGATGGTGATCGGGTTTTGCTTCGGGTATCGCTTATGAAGGGCGTCATGAGGTTCGGGAAGAGGGGCAAACTGAGTCCGAGATTCATTGGCCCTTTTGAGATATTGCAGCGTGTTTGGGAGGTTGCTTATGAGCTTGCCTTGCCTCCCAGCCTAGCAGGAGTTCATCCGGTATTCCACGTGTCTATGCTCCGGAAGTATCACGGGGATCCGACTCATGTGTTGGACTTCAGTTCAGTCCAGTTGGACAAGGATCTATCTTATGTTGAGGAGCAAGTAGCCATTTTGGATAGGTAGGTCAGAAAGCTCAGGTCGAAGAATATTGCATCAGTAAAGGTTTAATGGAGGGGTCAGCCGGTCGAGGAGGCGACTTGGGAGACCGAGCAGGATATGTGCAGTCAGTGCCCTCATCTTTTCACCGCTTCAAGTATGTATTTATACTCGTTCGGGGTCGAATGAGTTTTTTAAGAGGAGGAGAATGTAACGACCCGGCCGGTCATTTTGAGAGTTAGAGCCCCGATCCCTGAATAACTGCGTTCCCCAAATTTGTTTATGCTTTTGGGACTTTTTGGAGTGATTAGCAATGAAATTCGGAGATTTTTGGGACACTTAGTCCCTACTTTTGAGTTAAGCCTTAAAAAATGGACCGTGGGTGGAACTGTGTGAAGACGGGTCCGGAATGGAATTTCGTCGACTTCGTTAGCTCTATTGAGTGATTTTGGGGTTAGGAGCGCGTCCTGAATGTGGTTTCGAGGTCTGTAGTAGAGTTAGGCTTGAATTGGCGAAAGTTAGAATTTCGGTGATTTGGGCCGATAGGTGAAATTTTGATATCGAGCTCGTAATGGGATTCCGAAAGTGGTTGTAGGTCCGTAATGTCATTTTGACCGGTGTCTCAAATATTAGGTCATTCGGACTAGTTTTGGCGTGTTTCGACATCGTTGTGGATTTTTGGAAAAATTCTAAGTTTTAGGCTTAAATCCATGCATAATTTGTGATTTTGGTGTTATGTGATGTGGCTTGAAGGCTCGACTAAGTTCGAATGAGGTATTAGGACTGGTTGGTAGGTTTAGTTGAGGTCCCGGGGGCCCAGGGGTGTTTCGGATGGGGTCATTTTAGCCTTGTATTGATTGTTGGTTTTCTGGTGTGAGTGCAACAGGCTTTTTTTCATCGCGATCGCGTGAGGGAGTCCGCGATCGCGTAGGGTAATTTTAGGCCAGTCAGGGATTAATGCATCACGATTGCATGTAAATGGACGCGATCGCGTAGAGTAGGCAGCTTGGTCATCGCGTTCGAATGGGCTAGTCCGCGTTCGTGTAGAAGGAGTGAGGCAGTTGTGGAGTTGAAATTTTGCTCTTCGCGGTCGTGTGAGCCCAGTCGCGTTCGCGTAGGGTCTGAGGCGTAGTGCATCGGGTTCGCTTGAGTTATTACGTGTTCGCGTAGAGTAAAATTTTGAGGCACGAAATTTGGTCTTCGCGATCGCGATGGTTCTTCCGCGATCGCGATTAAGGAAAATCTGGGCAGAATAAAAATGTTCAAAGTCAAGGGTTGAAGTCATTTTTCACAAATTGGACTTGAGAGCTCGGCATCAGGTGATTCTTGGAGGGATTTTAACCTGGGAAAATTGGGTAAGTAATTCCTACTCGGTTTTGACTAACTTCCATGAATCTATGCTTAAATTCATCCTTTAATTTCGAATTTGGGGTGAAAAATTGGGAAAATTTTGATAAAATTTTTAAATCGAGTTTTTGAGTTTTTAGCGAGTTTTTGGTATCCGATTCAAGTAATTTTTGTATGGTTAGACTCGTGAGTGAATGGGTGTCCATAATTTGAAACTTTTACCCGATTCCGAGTAGTGGGCCCGGGGGACTTTTTCGGCAATTTCCCTAATTTCGCGCTTTAGCTTCAAATTTGTTTATTAAACTATTTTATTGTGGTGATATTCACATTATGAAACTTATTTGAATAGATTCGGGCCATTCGGAGTTTGGTGCTCGTGGCAAGAACGTGATTCCCGGTTGAATTGCGCAGTCGAGGTAAGTGGCTTGCCTAATTTCGTGTTGGGGACTTTTCCCTTAGGATATTTGATGCTAAATGTTTTGTGGGTGCCGTGTACGTGAGGTGACGAGTACGTACACGGGTCGTTATTTCAAAAATCTCCTTTTTCCCTTACTAAAACATAAATTGTTTTCTCTTCTATGAACTTTCTCTCACATGATGTGTTGTTTAGTCTAGATTAGGAAAGCATGCTTACGTGCTTAATTCCTTACTTGATTTTTGGTGTGCCATGCCTAGTTAAGCTATTATTTGCCTTATCTGTGATTAGTATAAATTGTGTAAATTCGATGTTATGCTAGTCATTCATCCTGCATAGCATATATAAATTGGGACTACGGACGTATTCCGGGAGATCCCCTGTACTGCATATTTACTTTGGACTAAGGACGTATCCCTAGAGATCCCCATGTACTACATATTTACTTTGGGACTACAGACGTATTCTGGGAGATTCCCCCCCCCCCCCCCCCCCCCCCGTACTGCATATTTATTTTGGGACTACGGACGTATACCGAGAGATCCCCCTGCACTGCATAATCATTTGGGACTACGAGACTGTATGGAGGGAGATTTCACTTGATATATATATTGTGTTGATCCAATTACTCTCTTTAGTGTAGAACTTATATTATTATTCTCAAACTGTTTATTGTTTACATTACCTATCTTTGTACTATTTAAAATTGATCTATTTAAGAATCCAGTAGAGCCTTCACCTGACCTCGTCACTACTTGACTGGGGTTAGGCTTGGCACTTACTAGGTACCAAATGTGGTGTACTCATGCCCTTTCCTGCACATGTTTTCGTGTGCAGATCCAGGTACGAGCTATCAGCCTCGTTTTTTAGTCGATGTTGCTGATTCTAGGAGACTCTAAGGTATTTCTGCCGCGTCTGCAAAATCCTCCGAGTCTCCTTCCATTCTATCTTGTAGAGATGTTCTTATGTACTTTCCAGTTTTTGTTAGAACTACAGTAGTGTTAGAATCTTGTGACTGCCTCTGACATTCCGGGTTTTGGGAAATTATATTTTTGTATGAGCCGAGTGGCCAGTACGTCACTTATATCATTGCCCTTATCCCCTTTATTGCTTGTGTTTTATTTCCAGTTTTCCCTTTATAGTAGGCTTACCTAGTCATAGAGACTAGGTGCCGTCACGACACCTTCAGAGTGTAAATCGGGTCGTGACATTGAATGAGACAACTTCCAATATCTAACGAAGTTTGTCCTTCAAGTTGACTGGTATCAATACATTGTCAACAATATTCCACGGTACATTAGTTAGTAATTTGTAGCCCCTTATGTACTCACAAACCACATCCTCTTCTTTGGCTACATTTGCATTACTATCCGTATCAGCATACCTGTCGAAGATTTCAGCGATTCTTGTCTTGAAAATACAATCAACAGTTTTTTACTTGAAGTTGGTTATTTGGTTGTACTTTCCCTTCTTTATCAAGTAGTAAAATATGACATGAATATGCTATATATAAAATTGAATACATAATGTCAGTACGTTGAATGAAATCAGTAAAACATACTGAATATACAAAACTGTATTTAGAAATATCAACTGCTGAAAACAAAATTGAACTTACAAAATTGAATTTAGGATACATAATGTTGAATACATGTATATATTTGATATTGAATACAACTAAATACATTCTGGTAACTATATACATATTGATAACGAAACATGTTGGTCTATATCATGTCATACACTTAAGAATATAATAAAGAAAACGTACTACTTTTAACAAGTTTATACCTGAATAAATAATTATAAACTTGAATACAGTTAAATACACAAAAACCCCATAACTCATTGGATTGGCCCGGGCATTAGATGTGTATTATCAGTAACAGGGAGCAAAACATAACTCATATAAATCAACTAATTACATATCACATCAACAATATAAAAATACAAATGCATACAAAATATGTACGAGTTCTCAAACTGTGAAATATACAATTAGACAAATCATACATCTGCAAAATGCAATATATTGAATTTGGAATTGGTATATCTTACATTGTCATTTCATAGTTTACCGTCAATAGATAGAAGGTGAAAACAATTTTTTGAAGTGACTCGATCGACTCCAAAATCCAACGGTATATGCAGTGTTGACTTGTTCTTCTTGTAATGGTCTTCCAAATCACTTCCACAATAATTTTTAAATAAACATTATATCTGTTTTTGAAAGTGGATATAAATATATATCAAACATACTGGACAAAAAACTTTCTTTTGATCATGTTTAGCGAGAAGACCTTCACGGACCCATTTATAGTACTCCTGAATGACTAATGGAGGATGTGGCCCCGATATCAAATCATCTTCAAAGAGGTTTTTTTTGTCAAATATGGGATTCAGCTTAAAAGAGGTACCTATTGTTCATTAACGTCATGAATAGAGACATTTAATTATAGATACCATGGGTAAAAAGATCATAACTTTATAATACATTCTTTTTTTTTTGAAGAATTTATTAACCCGCGGAGTCGAAGTTTGACTCGTAAGGTGAAGAATACCATCTACTTGGACGCTGATTCCTATGAGAGGGTAACGGGGTTGCATCTGCTTCATTTTTTGCTGCATGATGTATCACAATTCTAGTTTCTGGAATTTGACTTGGAACTGTGATACATGTACTTCTTTGGATTCACCCTCGTAGCATATAGGTGGTATGCTACACAGCACCTCAGATGTAGTATTCCCCTCAACTCTTACTTCACCAGAAACAAGATTAACATCTGTATTCTGTTGATGCATACAGATGTATATGAATGTATTATAAAATTTCTAAAAAGATAATACATCACATGTTTTGAATAAATCAAAATACATCTAAAGCCTAAACATGTTTATATGTTTGATATATAAGTACATTGTATTTAGAATCCAAGCTTAAATACATGTAGATAATGTTCGAATACATCTATATACATCAACATATAATATTCAAATATCAAAAGTAATATGTACAAGTACACTTCATGTAGAATACATATAAAATACAATTGCATACATGTTTCAGTTTGTATGTGTATTTATATAATCCTGAATACTTATGTATAATTGAAGTAATATATATATATATATATATATGCATACATGTTGTATAGATGATTAATCTTAATAATAGCATAAACATATAGTCTATTTATGTTTATATAAACATATACTAAAAAAGTTTAAAAAATGTTAACCTCTGCATTATCGCCCATAACTATATCACTCTTTGTTTGGCCTTTGGGATTATCATGGATGTTTGCATCAGATGACATTTGAATACCATCATCATGCCTCCCTGTGTTTTTCTTTCTCTGATATACCCTTTCCGTGGGTTGATTGGATTTAATCTGGTCAGAAAGCTTCTTAAAGTTTTCATTGATCAATGTTCTTAGAGACGTGAACTCTCCCATCACCTAAACAATACACAAACAATTCGATAGGTGTTGAAAATATATATATGAATGTTGATTTCCAAACTGAAATGTTTGCTAGTGGCATATAGAACTCACACATTCTTTGAATGAATTTGGATCATTCTTCAAAGAAGATACTTTGTCTATTTAGAATATCCTGGCTTCTTATCATGCAATACTGTTTGATTGATTTAAGATATAGCAGCATGAAGAGTCTTGGGTTGAGTCTCTGCCTCTGAGGAATCTATTGTGATGACCCAAAATGTCATCCCTTGTTTTATAAGTCAAAATGGTGTTCCTAGGCCTTAATAACCTCCTTTTATCACACCTATTTTTGCATGCGCAGCCCGGGCGTATATCCGGGAAGCTTTTATAAGAAAAACTGAGAAAATGCTAGTTTCGCCTTTAAAATTGAATTTAAGTTGACTTCGGTCAATATTTTGAGTAAACGGACCCAGACCCGTGAATTGACGGTCTCAAAGGGTCCGTAGGAAAATATGGGACTTGGGCGTATGCCCGGAATCAAATTCCGAGGTCCCGAGCCCGCGAAATGAATTTTTGAAGAAATTGTTTTTCTGAAAATATATGAGTTTTTGGAAATTTGATTATATTTGAAATTTATGGTATCGGGACCGTATTTTGGTTCCGGAGCCCGGTACAGGTTCAATATGATATTTGATTTGTGTCTGTAAAATTTGGTAAGAAACGAAGATCGTATGACATGATTCAGACCCGTAGTTGCGAAATTTGATACTTTGCAAGTTTTGAGATTTTTCTTTGATTTATATGCTAAATTCGTTGTTTAAGATGTTATTTAGATTTGATTGCACGAGTACATCCGTAGGAAAAAAAGGTTGTGTGCATGCTTGGTTTGGAACCCCGAGGGCTCGGGTGAGTTTCGGATAGGCATCGAGGTGATTTGAACTTAGAAAATATGTTGTTGTGGGTTGTACCTGGTGTCTGAGTTTTTACACTATGCGAACGCGTGGTAACCCACGTGAACACAATGCACAAACAGGGAGGGGGGGCTGGTATACTCTATGCGAATGCATAGACTGGCTCGCGAACGCACAGGTGGGCAAGGCCAAACCTGTGCGAACGCGGCTAGTTCAGTGCGAACGCGCTGCTTAGGAGGGGAACTTGGGGGATGGGTAGCCTTAACCCATTGCGAACACAACTCTTAGCTCGCGAAGGCATAGGCCTGGGAAGTCAAAGCTATGCAAATGCGGCCCAGGGCACGCGAACGCAACGAACAAATGCCCAGCCTTTTAAAAACAGTAACAAAAACGGGACTTCTTCAAAATATCATAACTCTTTCACAAAAAATCGAACTTGGGCGATTTTTGAAGAGGGATTTCACCACAAAATCATAGGTATGTTTTCTTAGACTCATTTTCTTCAACTTCCATTAACACCCATTAGATTTCTAGGCCTAAATCATGTTCTTAAGGGTAGAAAATTGGGGATTTGGATAGAGTTAGGGCTTTTTGAATAATCAGAATTTAGACCTTGTTTTGGGGTCGGATTTCGGTACTAATTATATATTTGGGCTCGTGGGTGAATGGGTGATCGGTTTTTGGTCCGAACCACATGTTTTGACCAAGCGAGTCCGGGGTCGATTTTTGACTTTTTGGGAAGAATGATATAAAACCTATAATTATGCGTTGGTATTAAATTGTTTAGAGTTTATTGATTTTATTAAGTTAAATATGTCTAGATATAAGTGAATTGGAGTCAAATTCAAAAGGGAAAGCGGAATCGAAGCTTGATTTTGGTCGTGGCATTCGAGGTAAGTGTTTGGCTTAACCTTAGCTTGAAGGAATAAGTGTTGTGTGTAAGTATCGTGTTCAACGTATAGGTGAGGTGACGAGTACCTATACGTTGGTGTCAAGTATGCCCGTGAGTCGAATATTGTAATTTATGTGGTTTTTCATTAAGTAATACTTGAGTTTCACTTTATAGTTATCCATGTTGGTGGAAATTCCTTGATATTGAATAGTGTTGAGTATTAGTTTCAGTTGAAGATTTTTATGTGAAGTTATGTACTAAGTGAGATTGGATATGGCTTTTTTCCCTTGTCGGGATGGTATTGATTCCACTGTTGACTCCCTTGCCGGGACTTTATGGTTTTATTTCTGTTTACTTCGTTATTTTTCCTTGTTGGATTGCTGTCATTTGATGTGTTTGGGTGAGAAAGAGTGTGAAAGCACGAAGGGTGATGCCGTGCGTGAGATTTTGAGTGAATATAAAAAGCACGAAGGGTGATGCCGTGTCGATATTGTGATTTTAAAATCACGAAGGGTGATGACGTACCATGATATGAGTGATAATGCACGAAGGATAATGTCGTACCATGATATTGTAAGGTAAAAGCACGAAGGGTGGTGACGTGCTGAATATATTGATTCTGATGGTGAGGACGAGAGTAAAAGCACGAAGGGTGATGCCGTGTACTCATTTTCGTATTACTATTTCTGTTGCTTAAATCGATATCTAAATTGTGCTTTATCTCGTTATTTTAATTATTTGATATTTCCTCCCCTCAGCATGTTCCCCTTTCCTTTATGCTTAATGGCTTATTTCTCGTTGCTATTATTTTCTCTGTATACTGTTAAACTGCATAGATTGATTTGGTTGTCGTGTCCTAGCCTCGTCACTACTTTGCTGAGGTTAGGCTCGACACTTACTCAGTACATGGGGTCGGCTGTACTAATGCTACACTCTTCACTTTTGTGCAGATCCCGGTACAGGACCCTACGGACCTTAGAGCGAGGAGGCTGCCTTCAATCCACGTGGAGACACCGAGGTAGACCTGCAGGCAACCGCAGGCCTTAGCGTCCCCTTCTACTTTTTTGTATTCTGTTCTAGTTATCCCAGAAATAGATGTATTCACTTTTGTTCAAACCCCTTATTTGTAGTATTCGTAGATAGTCCCTGAAGTTCTGACACCAAAATTCTGGGTATAGTATTATAAATTTCGAGATGGTAATCGGTCAAGTTATTAGAATTTGATTCATTTTGTATATTCATTTCTATTGGTTTTGTATTTCACCGTTATCTGATAATAATAAATAGTAAGTTAAATTAAGCATTCACGTTGGCTTGCCTAGCGGGTTTAACGTTAGACGCCATCACGGTCCCGACGATGGGAAATTCGGGTCGTGACAAGTTGCTATCAGAGCACTAGGTTGCTTAGGTCTCACAATTCTCGGACAAGCTTAGTAGAGTCTGAGGGATCGGTATGAAGACGTCTCTACTTAGCCCACTAGAGGCTGCAGAGTTTAGGAATAACTTCACATCTATTCTTCTCTATCATGCGATTTGAATTCTAAATGCTAACTGAATTTCTGCTCTATTCTCTCGCAGATAGCGAGAACACGTGCTTCTTCATCTACTGATCAGCAACCCGAGTCTACAGTTACAGCTCCTACGAGGGGCCGAGGATGAGGCCGAGGCCGTGCTAGAGGCCGAGGCAGGGGCAGAGCTCATCCTAGAGCAGCAGCCCTAGTGGCGGAGCCTCAGGTAGAGTTTGCTGATGAGGTTCCTTCCTAGACAGTCCCGGTTGGGCCAGCTCAGGTTCCCGAGGGGTTCATTGCCACCCCAGTACTATAGGATGCTCTGGTCCGTCTAGTGGGCCTCATGGAGAGTGTCGCTCAGGAAGGTTTACTTCTGGCAGCACCAGCCGTGTCTCCGGCTGGAGGAGGAGCCCAGACTCCCGTTACTCGCACTCCAGAGCAGTTGGATTCTCAGTTTTAGACTCTAGTAGCTCAGCCAGCTGGTATAGTTCAGCCGGGTATTATGGCTTAGACCGGTGATGGAGCAGCTATGTCTGTTGATGCTTTGTGGAGGTTGGACAGGTTCACCAAGCTCACTACTACTTACATTGGTGCATCTTCAGAGGATCCCCAGGACTACTTGGATAGCTGCCATGAGGTTCTACGGAACATGGGGATAGTGGAGACCAATGGGGTCGACTTTGCTACTTTTTGTCTGTCAGGTCTCGCAAAGACTTGGTGGAGAGTTTATTGTTTGGACAGACCATCTGGATCACCGGCCTTGACTTGGGCCCAGTTCACTCAGCTATCTATGGAGAGGTTTCTTCCTATCACTGAGAGAGAGGATCTTCATAGGCAAATTGAGCGTCTCCAATAGGGCTCTATGACCGTCACTCAGTACGAGACCAGATTTCTTACATTGGACCGACATGCTATTATTATACTTCCCACCGAGTGAGAGAGGGTGAGGAGATTTATTATGGGACTAGCTCAGCCGATCAGATTACAGATGGCCAAGGAGATAGGGAGTGATATTGATTTCCAGGATGCAGTCAATGTGGAAAGACGAGTTGAGATGGTTCTGTTGCAGGGGGGTGGTCAGGGGTATGATAAGAGACCCCGTCATTTTGGCAGGTTCAGCGGTGCCTCATCTGAAGGCAGGGTTTTGGTAGGGGCCACCCTCCTAGGCCGTTTCATTCGGCACTTCAGGTCTCCCGCAGTACTCCAGGTGGCCGTGGTTCCCAGATGTAGTATTCTTATCAGTTGTCCTACAGTGCACCATCAGCCCGTATCAGTGCACTGCCGCTTCAGAGTTTTTAGGGAGGCTACTCAGGTCGTCAGGGTCAATTTCAGGGTCAGTAGCCTCAGCAGGCTTGTTATACTTGTGGTGACCCAAGGCACATTGCTAGATTTTGCCCTCGAGCCTCGAGCAATTCTTAGCACCAGGGTTCATGTGCTATGGTTCCCGCACCAGGTGCTCCACCACCCGCTTAGCTAGCTAGAAGTAGGGGTCGAGGTGTTAGAGGTGGAGGTCAGACAGTTAGAGGTGGAGGCCAGGCTACTAGGGGTATAGGTCAGCCAGCAGGAGGCCGTCCCAGGGACGTAGTTCAGATGGGAGGGGCCCAACCCCAATATTATGCTATTCCAGCCATACCTAAGGCTGAGGCCTATGATGCAATTATCGCAGGTATGGTTTCAGTTTGTAGCAGGGATGCTTCAGTTTTATTTGATCCGGGGTCCACATTCTCTTACGTGTCATTTTATTTTGGTCCTTATTTGGTTATGCCTCGTGATTCTTTGAGTACTCCTGTATATGTGTCTATACCGGTGGGTGATTCTATTGTGGTAGATCGTGTCTACTGTTCGTGTGTAATGGTTATTGGGGGTCTTGAGACCAGTGTAGATCTTCTACTCCTTAAAATGGTTGATTTTGATGTCATTTTGGGGATGGATTGGTTGTCACCTTATCATGCTATTCTGGATTGTCATGCCAAGACCGTGACATTAGCATTGCCTTGGTTGCCTCGATTGGAGTGGAGAGGGACTCCTGGTCATTCTTCCAGTAGGTTTATCTCATATATGAAGGCTCGGCGCATGGTCGAGAACGGGTGTTTGTCCTATTTGGCTTATGTTTGTGATTCTAGTACCGAGGTTCCTTCTATGGAGTCTGTGCCCATAGTCCGTGAGTTTTCAGAGGTGTTTCCTGCAAACCTATCGGGCATGCCACCCGACAAGGATATTGACTTTTGCATTGAGTTGGCTCCGGACACTCAGCCCATTTCTATTCCTCCATATCGTATGGCCCCGCCAGAGTTAAAGGAGTTGAAAGAACAGTTGCAGGATTTGCTTGATAAAGGCTTCATTAAGCCTAGTGTATCGCCTTGGGGTGCACCGGTGTGGTTTGTCAAGAAGAAGGATGGGTCGATCAGGATGTGCATAGATTGTCGGCAATTGAACAAGGTTACCATCAAGAACAAGTATCCATTGCCGCGAATTGATGATTTGTTTGATCAGCTTTAGGGTGCCAAGGTATTTTTGAAGATTGATTTGAGATCTGGCTACCACCAGTTGAGGATTAGGGCCTCTGATGTCCCTAAGACAACCTTTCGCACTCGGTACGGGCATTATGAGTTCTTAGTGATGTCATTTGGGTTAACAAATGCCCCAGCTTCTTCTATGGACTTGATGAACCGAGTTTTCAGGCCTTATTTGGATTCCTTTGTAATTGTCTTCATTGATGATATTCTGATCTATTCCCACAGCCGGGAGGAGCACGAGCAGCACCTTTGAGTCATTCTTCAGACTCTGAAGAATAGTCAGTTGTATGCTAAGTTTTCTAAGTGTGAGTTCTGGTTGAGCTCAGTTGCATTCCTGGGTCATATTGTATCAGCAGAAGGTATCCAGGTGGATCCCAAGAATATTTCAGCAGTCAAGGATTGGTCTAGACCCACGTCAACTAAAGAGATTCGAAGTTTCTTGGGATTAGCAGGTTACTATCGTCGGTTTGTGGAGGGATTTTCATCTATTGCAGCCCTGATGACAGGATGACTCAGAAGGGTGCCCAGTCCAGGTGGTCAGATGAGTGTGAGGCGAGCTTTCAGAAGCTCAAGAAAGCCTTGACCACGGCACCGGTGTTGGTTTAGCCAATAGGTTCAGGGCCATATACTGTGTATTGTGATGCTTCTCAGATTGGACTTAGCGCAGTGTTGATGCTGGATGGAAAGGTTATAGCCTATGCTTCATGTCAGTTGAAGGTCCATGAGAAGAATTATCCAGTTCATGATTTGGAGTTAGCAGCTATTGTTCACGCACTGAAGATTTGGAGGAATTATTTATATGGCGTGTCCTTTGAGGTGTTCACGGATCACAAGAGTCTGCAATATTTGTTCAAGAAGAAGGAGTTGAATTTGAGGCAGATGAGATGGTTGGAGCTGTTGAAAGACTATGACATCACCATCTTATATCATCCGGGGAAGGCCAATGTGGTGGCCGATGCTTTGAGTAGGAAGTCATCCAGCATGGGTAGTCTTGCTTATATTTCGGCCAGAGAGAGACTGCTTTCTTTGGATGTTCAGGCTTTAGCCAATCTGTTCATGATATTGGATGTTTCTGAGCTCGGCCATGTTCTAGCTTATACAATTGCTCGTTCCTCATTATTTGATCGTATTCGAGACCGGCAGTATGATGATCCTCATTTGTGTGTCCTTAGGGATACAGTCCGGCACGGTGATGCCAAGCAAGTTACAGTTGGTGATGATGGAGTTTTACGGATGCAGGGTCGTATTTGTGTACCCAATGTGGATGGACTTCGTGAGTTGATATTAGAAGAGGCTCATAGTTCCCGGTATTCTATCCATCCGGGCGCCGCAAAGATAAACTAGGATTTGCGTCAACGTTATTGGTGGAGGAGGATGAAGAAGGATATTTTGGCATATGTAGCTCGGTGCTTGAATTTTCAGCAGGTAAAGTACGAGCATCAAATACCTGGTGGATTGATGCAGCAGATTGAGATTCCTGAGTGGATATGGGAGTGTATCACCATGGATTTCGTTGTTGGACTCCCACAGACTCAAAGGAAGTTTGATGCAGTATGGATCATTATGAATAGGCTGACCAAGTCAGTGCATTTCATTCCTGTGGCAGTTTCCTATTCTTCGGAGATATTGGCAGAGATCTACATTAGGGAGATTGTTCGTCTTCATGGTGTGCCCGTGTCTATTATTTCCGACCGAGGTATGCAGTTTACCTCGCATTTCTGGAGGCAAGTTCAGCATGAGTTGGGCACGCGGGTTGAGTTGAGCACAACGTTTCATCCTCAGACAGACGGGCAGTTCGAGCGCACTATTCAGATTTTGGAGGATATGCTACGAGCCTGTGTCATTGACTTTGGAGGTTCTTGGGATCAGTTCTTGCCATTAGTTGAGTTCGCCTACAGCAAAAGCTATCAGTCGAGCATTCAATTGGCTCCCTATGAGGCACTATATGGTAGGCAGTGTCGGTCACTGGTTGGGTGGTTTGAGCCGGGAGAGGCTAGGTTGCTGGGTACGGAGTTAGTGCAGGATGCCTTGGATAAGGTAAAGATCATTTAGGATAGACTTCGTACAGCTCAGTCCAGGCAGAAGAGTTATGTCGACCGCAGAGTTCGTGACTTGGCATTCAGGGTCGGAGAACGGGTGTTGCTTCGGGTGTCGCCCATGAAGGGCGTGATGAGATTCGAAAAGAAGGCAAGTTAAGCCCTAGGTACATTGGTCCGTTTGAGATCTTTGATAGAGTGGGGGAGGTGTCTTACAGACTTGCGTTGCCGCCGAATTTATCAGTTGTGCATCCAATGTTTCATGTGTCTATTCTTCAGAAGTATCACGGCGATCTAGCCCATGTGTTAGACATCAGCAGTGTCTAGTTGGACAAGGATTTAACCTATGAGGAGGAGTCGGCAGCCATATTAGACCGGGAGGTTCGTCAGTTGAGATCGAAGAGTTATCCTTTGGTTCGTGTTCAGTGGAGAGGTCAGCCTGCCGAGGCAGCTACCTGGGAGTCCGAGTCCGATATGCGGAGTCGATATCCCCATCTTTTCCCCGATTCAGGTACTTTTCTATGTCTGTTCGAGGACGAACGTTTGTTTAAGAGGTGAAGAATGTGATTACCCAAAAGGGCATCCCTTATTTTATAAGTCAAAACTGTGTTCCAAAGGCTTAAAAACCTCCTTTTATCTCACCTCTTTTTGCATGCGCAGCCCGGGCGTATATCCGAGAAGCTTTTATAAGGAAAACTGAGAAAAATGCTAGTTTTGCCTTTAAAATTGAATTTAAGTTGACTTTGGTCAATATTTTGAGTAAACGGACCCGGACCCATGATTTGATAGTCCCAGAGGGTCCGTAGGGAAATATGGGACTTGGGCGTATGCCCGAAATTGAATTCCGAGGTCCCGAACTCGAGAAATGAATTTTTGAAAGAAATTGTTTTTCTGAAAAAATAAGAGATTTTGGAAATTTGATTATATTTGAAATTTATGGTATCGGGCCCGTATTTTGGTTCCGGATCTTGATACATGTTCAATATGATATTTGAGTTGTGTCTGTAATATTTGGTAAGAAACGGAGGTCGTTTGACGTGATTCGGACCCGTAGTTGCGAAATTTAATAATTTGGAAGTTTTGAGATTTTTGTTTGATTTCTATGCTAAATTCGTTGTTTAACATGTTATTTTGGCGATTTGATCGCACGAGTAAGTCCGTAGGATGTTTTTGAGGTTGTGTGCATGTTTGGTTTGGAGCCCCAAGGGCTCGGGTGAGTTTCGGATAGGCATCGGGGTGATTTGAACTTAGAAAATCTGTTATTGTAGGTTGTACCTGGTGACTGAGTTTTTACACTATGCGAAACGCATGGTAAACCACGCGAATACAATGCATAAATGGGGAGGGGGCTGGTGTACTCTATGCAAACGCATAGACTGGCTCACGGACGCACAGCTGGGCAAGGCCAAACCTGTGCGAACGCGGCTAGTTCAGTGCGAACGCGCTGCTTAGGAGGGGAACTTGGGGGATGGGTAGCCTTAACCCATTGAGAACACAAATCTTAGCTCGCGAACGCATAGGCCTGGGAAGTCAAAGCTATGCAAACGCGGCCCAGGGCACGCGAACGCAACGAACAAATGCCCAGCCTTTTAAAAACAGTAACAAAAATGGAACGTCTTGAAAATATCATAACTCTTTCACAAAAACTCGAACTTGGGAGATTTTTGAAGAGGGATTTCACCACAAAACCATAGGTATGTGTTCATAGACTCATTTTCTTCAACTTCCATTAACACCCATTAGATTTCTAGGCCTAAATCATGTTCTTAAGGGTAGAAAATTGGGGATTTGGGTAGAGTTAGGGCTTTTTGAATAATTGGAATTTAGACCTCGTTTTGGGGTCGGATTTCGGAACTAATTATATATTCAGGCTCGTGGGTGAATGGTGATCGAATTTTGGTCCGAACCTCGTGTTTTGACCAAGCGGGCCCGGGGTCAATTTTTGACTTTTTGGGAAGAATGATGTAAAACCTATAATTACGCG
Organism: Nicotiana paniculata; assembly: GCA_005239505.1. NCBI lineage: Eukaryota > Viridiplantae > Streptophyta > Magnoliopsida > Solanales > Solanaceae > Nicotiana > Nicotiana paniculata. The sequence goes on from ML346217.1 coordinate 30,793, forward strand.
TTGGGATTGAATTATTTAGCGTTTATTGATGTTATTAAGTTTAATATGTGTAGATACAAGTGAATTGGAGTCAAATTCAAAAGGGAAAGCAGTAATCGAAGCTTGAGTTTGGTCGTGGAATTCGAGGTAAGTGTTTGGCTTAACCTTAGCTTGAGGGAATATGTGTTGTGTCCTATTTGCTATGCGTAAGTATCGTGTTCAACGTATAGGTGAGGTGAAGAGTACCTATACGTTGGTGTCAAGCATGCCCGTGAGTCGAATATTGTGATATATGTCATTTTTCGTTAAGTAATACTTGAGTTTCACTTTATAGTTATCCATGTTGGTGGAAATTCCTTGATATTGAATAGTGTTGAGTATTAGCTTCAGTTGAAGATGTTTATGTGAAGTTATGTACTAAGTGAGATTGGATATAGTTATTTTCCCTTGCCGGGATGGTACTGATTCAACTGTTAACTCCCTTGCCGGGACGTTATGGTTTTATTTCTGTTTACTCCGTTATTTTTCCTTGTTGGATTGCTGTAATTTGATGTGTTTGGGTGAGGAAGAGTGTGAAAGATCGAAGGGTGATGCCGTGTGTGAGATTTTGAGTGAATGTAAAAGCACGAAGGGTGATGTCGTGTCGATATTGTGATTTTAAAAGCACGAAAGGTGATGTCGTGCCATGATATGAGTGATAATGCACGAAGGATAATGTCGTGCCATGATATTGTGAGGTAAAAGCACGAAGGGTGATGACGTGCTGAATATATTAATTCTGATGGTGAGGACGAGAGTAAAAGCACGAAGGGTGATGATGTGCACTCGTTTTTGTATTACTATTTCTGTTGCTTAAATCGATATCTAAATTGTGCTTTATCTCGGTATTTCCATTATTTGATATTTCCTCCCCTCAACATGCTCCCTTTCCTTTATGCTTAACTGTTTATTTCTCGTTGTTATTATTTTCTCCATATACTGTTAAACTGCACAGGTTGATTTGGTTGTCGTGTCCTAGCCTCGTCACTACTTCGCCAAGGTTAGGCTCGACACTTACTCAGCACATTGGATCGGTTGTACTGATGCTTCACTCTGCACTTTTGTGCAGATCTCGGTAGAGGAACCTATGGACCTTAGAGCGAGGAGGCTGCCTTCAGTCCTCGTGGAGACACCGAGGTAGATATGCAGGTGACCGCAAGCCTTGTGCCCCTTCTACTTCTTTTCTATTCAGTTCTAGTTATCCCAGAAATAGATGTATTCACTTTTGTTCAAACCCCTTATTTGTATTTTTCGTAGATAGTCCGTGAAGCTGTGACACTAAAATTCCGGGTTTAGTATTATAAATTTTGAGATGGTAATCGGTCAAGTTATTAGACTTTGCTTCATTTTGTATATTCATTTCTGTTGGTTTTGTATTTCACTGTAATCTGATAATAATAATAAATAGTAAGGTAAATTAAGCATTCACGTTGTCTTGCCTAGCAGGTTCAATGTTAGGCGCCACCATGGTCCCGATGGTGGGAAATTCGGGTCGTGACATCTATAATATGGTCTTTTCTCTTCTTGTGGGGCGCGGATGAAGAAGGTCCAACCCTTGCATCATATTTCTTCTTAAGCTTAAGATGCGGTGTAGGAGTAAAGTCATCCGAATCATCTGCATACTTTCCTGAATGAGTAGTAGTAGGACTGTTCTCTACCTAAACGCCTCCCAGAGGAATCTGAATAACACCAAGATATGTATCGCTTGGTTGTATGTCATTGTAAACAATCTAAAAATTGAAAATATAGTCAAAGTGAACAACTTTTGCTGTATGGTTACAAAGTTATGCTCATTGAATGGATCTGAATATGCACAAATGTATATTGTATGCAGATGTATTCAAATGTAGGTTGTATGTAAATGCAGATTGTATGCAACTGTAAAATACAGTTTGTATGCAAATGTATGTTGTATGCAAATGGAAAATATAGGTTGTATCCAGATGTATGTTTTATGCAATATACATCTATGACAAAATATTTACACCTAGATTTTAGATAATATATGTTGTATGCAGATATATGTTGTATACTTATCAAATATTCTATGCAAAATCTATGTCAACTGTATTCCACTGTATGTAACTGTATTCACTAACAAAAGATATATTCATAAAAAAAAATCACCAGGAACTTAAGAAAATAGTAAATTACCCTGTTTCCCTGGTCATTGAACATGCCATTCATCAGATAATCATAAGTTGGTTGATTGATAGTAGATCTCAAATTGAGTATTCTGGGTATCCGATTACCAAGTTGCGTTGCAATTTTTGGGTCAACCTTTGAACAGCACTCATAAAACCATACTTGCATGGCGAGAGGCATCCCATGTAACCTATAGTACTTCTTCTGAGAATCCATTTTCTTACTAATAGATATAATAAGGTATTGGAATGCATTAATACCCCATGGATAATCAGAGTATCTCCCGCTCTTGACCAAGTCAAAATGTTGTCGTTGGATGGTTGTGGCTTTCTTCTCGGATGAAAAAATAAAACTGTGTATGAAATATAGCAATGCTATCTTGTTGGCATCCCCATTGTTGCCATGACCCCAATTCTTGTCATCAAAGTATGAAAACAACTCTTCCTTTTTGACATTCTTTGCACCGCCAAAGTATGTCTCAACAATCCAGTTAGGCGCATTTGTGTCGAACTGAAAATCTTGTGGGTCACCAACACATTTGAGACCAATGACAAGCGCAAACTCCCTGATTTAGAAGGATAATGTTGTACCATTGACGTATATTGAAAATACATCGTCAAGACCCCCTTCTAACTGCAAAACCATAAAGCACCTGAACAATTGATGATGTACCTCACAACGATTCATGTCAAGGAGACTTCCAAAACAAGTAGAATCCAACATTTTGTACTGCTCAGTACGGTTTTCTTTGAGGTGGGAGACTATGTTTGTGCTAGTATATGAACAAATATGCGGTGATTTAATAGGCTTCTGTTTCACAAACAATTTACTTTCCTGCATACAAACAAGAATTTAAAAAGGTTTCATATTCCAGAAGCAATACATAACTCATTAATTGTTATGAATACATATAAATACAACTAAATACAATATGCAAAATATATTGGAGAAAGAAATACATGATGGAAATAGTTGTATATATATATATATATATATATATATATATATATATATATATATNATGAACACTATTATAAGTACAAAAAACAGTGAATGGAATTTCGAATACATTTAAATACAAAATACACTAGACTAAGTAGTCACAAATTAGTGAATCCAAATTTTATATTCATATAAATACATCTACACACAAATATGCAAAATTTCATTGTAACATGTACAAATGAGTGATGGATTTTTTGAATATTTGTGAATACATCTAAATATGATATGAATTTGAAATACATCTACATACGATATGCAAAAGTCAGTGTAATAAGTGTAAGTATAGTGAATGTAATTTTGAATACTTATGAATACATCACTATACATATAAATTACACCAACAAATTTGAATACATATTGATATAACAACAATTACCTTTTCGTCCCGTGTATCCGAGCAATTTTTTGCATCGACTTCCTTTCCTTTGACACATGAAGCATCATCCATAGGTTTTTTCCTCTTCTCCGCAACGGAAAGTGTTGATTCTTTCGAAGGTTTCTCAACTTGGGTTTATTTCAATTCGTCATTGTGTATTTTAGTTCTTCTCTCTAAATCTGTATTTGCTGATACACGCAAAGCGAAAGAGGGCCCATCAAAATTGAGTACTTTGGTGGGTATACCTATGGTAACCCTCCTGTGAGAGGTTGAATCCGACATTGGAGAGAAAAATGAAAGCTTTCTGTTGAGTGTTTAAGAAAACAAACAAAATAAAAATCCAGACGAAATTATAAGCCGCTAAATACTTCCCACAACTATTTGTATCAAAATACAACTGAAAATTGAGAGAGAAATTAACGTATTGACAGGGAATGGGGAAGACCTAGGCGATATGAGTGGGAGCTAATTTGAGTTGCAGAATCAAGCTTTTGTGGGGGATGAGAATAGAGTGTATCAAATTAGAGAGAGAGAGAGAGAGAGAGAGAGAGAGAGAACGTGGATACATAATTTTACCGGTAATTATGTGAGAGAAAATATGAAAAAGGAGAGAAAAATAACAATTAGCGTATACAGTGGCTTAAGAGTAGGATGTAATTATAATTAGATATTGTTCTATAAACATTAAAAAGTAGCTATAAAATACAATTTTTTAAAATGATATTTATTTAAAATAAATAGGGTATTAAGCTTTGCTATAGGAAGTAAAAATTATTTGTACTTCCCAGCAAAGTATGCTTTGAATTAGCCTTTAGACTTACCATACCCATCTTTGTTGAGAGAAAAAAAAAATCAATGTTTGACATCCGTCAATATAATTTTGTGATTTGACATTTTAAAAATACTTTCACAGCATAAAAATCTCCATGATTTTCTATATAATGTTTTGAAAAAACATTTTTTTATATTACTAAAGTTTAATCTGCACACAGTTGTACTAATATGATTTTGCTATAAAATAATGACTGTAAAGTAAATAAATCGAAGGCAAGTATAGAGAGAGATTGATATATTATTCAAATTCAAACTGATATCCATAATGAACTGAAATCTCCTCTATTTATAGAAGAAGAAAGTTGTTGTGTAAGCTGCTACTGCAAGCTGCTGTGTAAGCTGCTTGTAAGTTACTTGTAAGCTGCCAATGCAAGCTGCTGTGTGAGTTGCTTGTAAGCTGCTACTGTAAGTTGCTGTGTAAGCTGCTTGTAAATTGCTACTCTACTAGGCATAGATAATCTTCTACCGGGGGTAATATTTATCCATAACATAGTACCGAAATGATAAGCTTCTTCAGAAGGCTTATTTCCAATAGAGTACTAAATAGATAAACATATTTACAGCGGAGTCCCATATGGATAAGCTTCTTCAGGAAGCTTATTTATAACGGAGTACCAAATGAACATCCATAATATAATATATATTTATAACACTTCCCCTTGGATGTTCATTAAAAGATAATGTGCCTCGTTAAAACCTTACTAGGAAAAACCCAGCGGGAAAAATCCTAGTGAAGGAAAAAGAGTACACATATTTTAGTAATACGCATTGCTGCCTCATTAAAACCTTATAAGGAAAACCCCACGGGAAAAAACCTTAGTAAGGAAAAAAGAGTGCATCGTATTTTACTCCCCCTGATGAAAACCTTTTTTCAAGTATTTGAGTCTCCGCATTCCAATCTTATATACCATCTTCTAAAAATTTGAATTTGTAGAGAATATTTTCCACTACTATTTTCGATCGATTTAAATTAATCTCATCAAACAAAGAATCTGTTGCAAGTCATTTCATTGAGTTGCTTGCAACCTGCCTGCATCAGCTACTTGTAGATAAACTTCAATGGAGTACTAAATTGATAATCTTCTTCAGGAAAATTATCTACAATAGAGTAATAAATGGATATCCATAATAATATTTTGATAACACTCCCCTTTGGATGTTCATTATTATGTGCCTCGTTAAAACCTTACTAAGAAAAACCCCGTGGGAAAAAATCCTAGTCAAGGAAAAAGGGTACACTAATAATATACATTGCAAGCTGCCTCATTAAAAACCTTACCAGAAAAAACCCAGTGGAAAAAAACCTGAGCAAGGGAAAAAGAGTACAGTGCATATTTTACTCCCCCTGATAAAGACGTTGTTTCAAATACCCAAGTCTCTATGTAGGAGAAGAGTTATATCTTGCTAGTAAAATTAACAGAAAATGCTATATCAGGCCTTGTAGCATTAGCAAGATACATAAATGCACCAATTGCACTAAGATAAGGTATTTCACGACCAAGGGGTTCCTCATCCTCTTCTGGAGGTCAGAACAGATCCTTATTTGTATAGGATGATTGATGGATAAAGATACCGTCTGCTAAATGTTCAATTTGCAGACCAAGATAAAGTTTTGTCTATCCAAGATCTTTCATAACATTTTTTTTCTTAAGATATTCAATTGCCTTTAGGAGATCTTCTGGAGTTCCAACAAGATTTATGTCATCAACATAAGCAGCAAATATAACAAATTCTGATGACATTTTTATTATAAGAAAATACATGGACAAATAACATCACTTACGTAACCTTCTTCCAGCAAATACTTACTGAGGTGATTATACCGCATGCTCCCAAATTACTTTAAACCGTACAGATACCTTTGTAATATGATTGAATACATTTCTCAAGACTTTGAAATATATGCTTCAGGCATTTTAAATCCTTCAGGGATCTTCATATAGAACTAATCAAATGAGTCATATAGTTTATGACTTACATTTAAATAGCATGACATCTTCAGGTGTCTGGACTACAAGTCCAATCCTCACAATCTTTTAAAATATTGTGCACTATATTGTATCAAATATATCGTTGACGATCATTTCATAGCGGTTCACAAGCGACATAACTTGTTGAGATCTCATCACTTTCTTTATTTTTAGGTACCTGAACTTCTTCTGGAGTTTCATGAAATGTTATGTCGTGGGCTATTCTAGAGCTTATTTCCTCCTTATTATGATCATTTTCTCCTATACTTTTCAAGGATTTTTAACTTTGGAACCGATCGACCTTCTACGCTTCATGCGTGCAGTAAACTCAATCCTTCTGTAACGACCCGGTAGGTTGTTTTGAGATTTTGCACCCTGATCCCCTAATAAATGTTTTCCCCATGTCTATTTCTACTGTTGGGACTTGTTGGAACGTTGAGTGGTAAAATTCGGAGAGTTTTTGGACACATAGTCCTTATATGTGAGTTTAAGCATTATAAATCGGACCGTAGTTGGAACTACGGAAAGACGGGTCCGGAATGGGATTTCGTCGACTCCGTTAGCTCCATTGGGTGATTTCGAAGTTAGGATCATGTCCAGAATGTGCTTTCAAAGCCTGTAGTAGATTTAGGCTTGAATTGGCGAAAGCTAGAATTTCAGCGATTTTGGCCGATAGGTGGAATTTTGATATCGGGCTCGGAATTGAATTCCGAGAGTGGTTGTCGGTCGGTTGTATCATGTGTGAACTGTGTCTAATATTTGAGGTCATTCGGACTAGTTTTGAGGTATTTCGGCATCGGTTGTAGAGTTTGAAAATTTCATAAGTTCTTAGGCTTGAATCCATGCATAATTGGTGAATTTGGTGTTATGTGATGTGTTTTGGAGGCTCGACTAAGTTTGGGTAAGGTATTAGGACTGGTTGGTAAGTTTGAATGAGGTCCCGGGGGCCTCGGGGATGTTTTGGATGCTCAACGGGTGATTTTAGAACTTGGAAGAACAGCTGAACCAATACTAGTTCTGGTGTCTCGCACCTGCGATGGATTTTCTGCAGGTGCGGACACACATGTGCGAAAGAGGGCTCGCAGGTATGGACTTGGTCAAGTCAACCAGTCCTCGCAGGTGCGGTTGGGTTTCCGCAGGTGCGGCCCCATTCCTTTTTAGTGGGTTTTTGCTAGGGCTGCTTATCGGACGGATTGGGCGGTTATTTATTCTTAACGGTTTGGCTTATCAGTTATCGAATTTTAAGTGTATTATTCCGCTAGCCACCCGATAAGATATCGGGCGGATTGGTATATGTTAGCTCTTATCGGACGGTTATCGGGAGGTTTATCGGCCTAATTCAATCTATATTGTCTATTAACGCACTTGAACTTGTATCTCCCTTGTGAGGTTAGACCTTAGAAATATTGATTCTTTTTTATCATGGTGTTTTCTGGTTTCTTGAGTCCATCAATATTGACTTTAATCTACGTTGGTTGATGATTTTCATTTAATGTGGACATTAAAGTAATCAGAGAGGAAAAGAACGGTTTTTTGCAGTGCAAAATTCCCAGACAAAAGGACAAGCAAGAAAAATGGAGTTGTCATTTGTATTACTGTATAGTTATGCCACATCCTTGGAAGTTACGAGCTGGAGAGAATTCAAGAATTCAACTCTTCAGTCACAAGGTATTAAAGACTGTAGTATACGCATTTAGGAATTACGCATTACAGATAGAGTATTGAAAGTGGACGGGTTTTTGATATTTAATATATATATATATATATATATATATATATATATATATATATATATATATATATATATATATATTCTTAACGGGTTAACAGATTATCCGTCAGAAAATTGAATAATCCGGCCCCAAACTGATAAGCCGTTAATATAAAAAATTCAATTTGTTCCCCGTCCATTAACCCGTTAACCCGATACCAATAAGCCATTAAGCTTCAAATTCGGTTCGGTTTTCGGTTTCGGATCGGTTTTCAGTTTTGGTTCGGTTTTGAACACCCCTAGTTTTCGCACCTGCAATGGATTTTCTGCAGGTGCGGTCTAAGGGGCGCAAGTGCGAAAATCGCTGGGCAGTTATATCAGATTTGAGGGATTGAATTTCATAACTTCTAAAATCATTTGGAGCTCGTGTGTAGGCGATTTGGAGTGAGTTTTGAGTAAAGACTTCATAGGTAACAATTCCTAACCCGATTCCCTTTGTATATCATTAATCTATGGCTATTTCTTCCATGCAATTAAGGGATTTAGGTGAAAAATCATGCAAATGGGAAGAAGTTTCCTTAATTAGAAAATCCGAGAATTTAATAGGATTTTATCATTGGTTTTCGATGATTCTTGTTTGAGTGAGTTCGTGAGTGAATGGGTGTTCTAAATTTGTAACTTTCACTCGTTTCCGAGACGTGGGCCCGGGGGGATGTTTTGGGCGATTTTCCTAAATTCGCGTATTAGCCTCGAACATATTAGCTATTTGATTCCTTAAAGTGATATTTACATTATGCAATCGAATTGAATAGATTTGGTCCATTCGGAGTCGGATACTCATGGCAAAAGCGGCTTTCGAGTGGAGTAGCGCAGTCGAGGTAAGTGGCTTGCCTAACTATGTGTTGGGGACTTCCCCTAGGCAATTTTAATACGATTTTATGTTGATTGGGCTCCGTGTGCATGAGGTGACGAGTACGTACATGGACAATTGTTGCAAAAACTCTATTTTTCCTCCATGACTCAAATCATTTCACTCCTATTTCACTGATTCATGTATCGACTATGTAGTTTAGATTAGGAGATAGCATGCCTACCTGTTTCACTTGAATTTCTCTAGATATTACTATATGTACCATGTTTAGGTAGTTTTATCCATATTTTTTTCTGTGATTTTTCCTGAACTGTTTTCAATAAAAATTGTATCCTGTAATTGCACTGCATTGCATATTTAAATTCAGACTACGGACGAGATTCCAGTGGCTTTCCCCCTGTACTGCATTGCATATTTAAATTGGGACTACGGACGAGATTCCAGGAGCTTTCCCCCTGTACTGCATAGCATATTTAAATAGGGACTACGGACGAGATTCTGGGAGCTTTCCCCCTATACTGCATTGCATATTTAAATTTGGACTACAGATGAGATTCCGGGAGCTTTCCCTTGTACTGCATTGCATACTTGTTACTGTGATATATGTTGTGCTGAGCCAAGGGCTCCCTGTTGTTATTTCATTATAGCTCATTGTTTCTACTGATTTTCCTTAGCTTATTATATCTCTCTGTTCAGATTTGAAACTGTTTTTACTATAAAAATCCAGTAGAGTCTTAACCTGACCTCGTCACTACTTGACTGGGGTTAGGCTTGGCACTTATTGGGTACCAATTTGTGGTGTACTCATGCCCTTTACTGCACATGTTTTTCGTGTGCAGATTCAGGTACCAGCGCTCAGTTTCGTGGCTAGGAGTCCTAGCAGCAGCTTTTAGGAGACAGAAAGGTAATTCTGCCACATCCACAGAGTCCTTCGAGTCACCTTCCACTCCAGATGTAGATAAACTTCTTTTTCATGTAAATTCCTTCTCGTTGTATAGAGCTAATTTGAGACAGAGCTTGTGACTAAAGTGATATTCCGGGTTTTAGGAAAAGTTGTATTTTTGTAGGCGCCAAGTGGCGATGTTTCATTGTAGACTCACTTATTTCATCTTTATTTCTATTACTTTTATTTATTATGTGTTTCCGCAATTTGGCTACATCTCAGGCCGGGGGAGGGGCACCGACTCCCTCAGCCCGCACTCCTGATCAGAGGGGCCAGTCTAATCAGGACCCGGAGTATATTCCTAGGCCCCCAGCGGCTCCAGTTCTGCATGATGCTAGGGCAGCGGCTTCTGAGGCCGAGCAGCTCAGACTCGAGAGGTACAAGAAGTACCACCCACCTACTTTCAGCGGACTTACTTCAGATGACGCTCTGGGATTTCTTGAGGAGTGTCATCGTATTCTCCGCACTATGGGCATTGTGGAGACCAGGGGTTTCTTTCACCGCTTTCCAGCTGAGGGGAGCGGCATATCAGTGGTAGCGGGCCTATGAGATGAGTAGTCCGGACGAGGCAGCCTCACTCACTTAGACTTAATTTTTAGAGTTGTTTTTGCGAGAGTATTTCCCTCAGAGCCTCAGGGATGCTTGGCGCGTGGATTTTAAGCAGTTGCGCCAGGGTACTATGACTGTGTTGGAGTATGCAGTCCGTTTCAGTGAGTTAGCTCAGCATGCACCAGCCCTGGTTGCCACAGTAAGAGAGCGGGTTCGTCGCTTCATTGAGGGACTCCATCCTAGTATTCGGACCAGTATGGCCAGAGAGTTGGAGATGGATACACTTACTAGCAGGCAGTGAGTATTTCCAGGAGAGTAGAGGGCATGTTCGCCCGAGACAGAGAGGGGAGGGAGGCCAAGAGGTCTCGAGAGACTGGCCATTTTTTAGGAGCTCGTGCACCAGCAGCACGTCACGGTAGGGGCTTTGTGGGTCGCCCTATTCATTCAGCCCTTCCAGCAGCCAGTGGTATTCCAGCTCCTCCTAGACCTCAGGAGTTCTATTATGCACCTCCAGTATCCAGTATTCCTCCAGTTCGAGGTGCTATTTCTAGCCAGCCCAGCAGGCCACCTCCTATCCAGTCTCAGTTGCAGCATCCTCCGAGGGGTTGTTTTGAGTGTGGTGACACCCGTCACTTGATTAGAGATTGACCCAGGTCCAGGAGGGGTGCACCTCCATAGTATTATCAGCCTCCACGTGCTCCACCGGGTCCACCGGCTATTTTGATCCAGGATCTACGTATTCATATGTGTCCTCTTATTTTGCTCCACATTTAGGGATATCTGGGGATTCTTTGAGTTCCCCTATCTATGTATCTACTCCTGTGGGGGACTATCTAGTTGTGGACCGCGTATATCAGTCGTGTTTGATTTCTTTTAGTGGTTTTGAGACCAGGGCTAATTTATTATTACTCAGCATGGTAGATTTCGATGTTATCTTGGGCATGGACTGGTTGTCGCCCCATTATGCTAGTCTTGATTGTCACGCTAAGACCGTGACGCTGGCTATGCCAGGCTTGCCGAGATTTGAGTGGAGAGGTAAATTAGAGTATACTCCCCGCAGGGTCATTTCATTCCTTAAGGCTCAGCGGATGGTTGAGAAGGGGTGTGATGAATACTTGGCCTATGTGAGAGATGTCAGTGATGATATCCCTCCAGTTGAGTCCGTTCCAGTACTGAGGGACTTTCCTGATGTATTCCCAGCTGATCTTCCGGGTATGCCGCCCGATAGAGATATTCATTTCGGCATTGATTTGTTACCGAGCACTCAGCCCATTTATATCCCTCCTTACCGTATGGCTCCTACTGAGTTGAAGGAGTTGAAGGAGCAGTTACATGAGTTTCTTGATAAGGGTTTCATCAGACCCAGTGTATCACCTTGGGGTGCTCCAGTATTGTTTGTGAAGAAAAATGATGGTTCTATAGGTATGTGTATTGATTATCGGCAGTTGAACAAGGTCACCGTGAAGAACAGGTATACTTTTCCTCGCATCGATGATTTATTCGACCAGCTGGGTGCCAGGGTATTCTCCAAGATTGACTTGCATTCTGGCTATCATTAGTTGAAGATTCGGGAGCCGGATATCCCGAAAACTGCCTTCACGACCAGATATGGCCAGAGGGAGAAGAGATTTTATGCTAAATTCTCTAAATGTGAGTTCTGGCTTGACTGAGTGGCATTCTTGGGCCATATAGTGTCTTGGGATAGGATCAAGGTAGATCTGAAGAAAGTGGAGGCAGTGCATAGTTGGCCTAGACCGTCATCAGCTACGGAGATCCGCAGTTTCCTTGGTTTTGCTGGGTACTATCGTCGTTTTGTGAAGGGTTTTTCATCCATTGTAGCACCGATGACCAGGTTGACTCAAAAGGGTGCTCCATTAAGGTGGACTGAGGAGTGCGAGGAGAGATTTCAGAAGCTCAAGACAGCCCTGACTTCAGCTCCAGTTTTGGTATTGCCTTCGGGTTCAGGGTGCTATACCGTCTATTGTGATGCTTCGAGGATTGGCCTCGGGGCGGTGTTGATGCAGAACAGTAGGGTGATTGCCTACGCGTCCAGACAGTAGAAGGTGCATGAGAAGAACTATCCAGTTCATGATCTCGAATTGGCAGCGATTTTTCACGCCCTGAAGATATGGCGTCATTATTTATATGGTATTCCCTGTGAGATTTTCACCGATCACCGGAGTTTGCAGCACATATTCAAGCAGAAGGACCTAAATTTGCGCCAACGGAGATGGTTGGAGTTGCTAAAGGACTATGACATCACTATATTATACCACCGGGGAAGGCCAATGTGGTGGCCGACGCCTTGAGTCGCCGGGCGGAGAGTTTGGGGAGTTTGGATTATCTTCCAGTAGTTGAGAGGCCCTTAGCCTTAGATATTCAGTCCTTAGCCAGTCAGTTCGTGAGGTTCAACCTTTCGGAGCCTTGCCGGGTTTTATCTTGTGTGGTAGCTCGGTCTTCCCTTTATGACTGCATTCGAGAGCGCCAGTGTGATGATCCCCACCTTCTAGTTCTTCAGGACAGGGTTCAACAAGGTGACGCCAGGGATGTGACTATAAGAGATGAAGGTGTGATAAGGATGCAGGGTCGGATCTGTGTGCCCAATGTGGATGGGCTTCGGGAGTTGATTCTTGAGGAGGCCCATAGCTCGCGATATTCCATTCATCCAGGTATCGCGAAGATGTACCAGGATCTGAGATAGCACTATTGGTGGAGAACGATGCAGAAGGATATAGTGGAGTTTGTGACCAAGTGTCTCAACTGTCAGAAAGTCAAATATGAGCATCAGATATCGGGAGGGTTACTTCAGCAGATTGAGCTTCCAGAGTGGAAGTGGGAGCGGATCACCATGGACTTTGTGGTTGGACTTCCTCGGAGTTTGAAGAAGTTCGATGCTATTTGGGTGATTGTGGATCGGCTGACTAAGTCAGCCCATTTCATTCCGGTGTTGACTACATACTCCTCCGAGAGGTTGGTAAAGATTTATATCAGGGAGATTGTTCTCCTCCACGGTATTCCAGTATCTATCATTTCAGACAGAGGTACACAGTTCACTTCACGGTTCTAGAGAGTCGTTCAGCAGGAGCTAGGCACCAGGGTAGAGTTGAGTACGGCCTTTCACCCTCAGACGGATGGGCAGTCCGAGCGCATGATTCAGATTCTTGAAGATATGCTCTGTGCCTGTGTGATGGATTTCGGAGGGTCATGGGACCGATACTTGCCACTTGCAGAGTTTGCTTATAATAACAGCTACCTATCCAGCATTTAGATGGCGCCGTATGAGGCTTTGTATGGTAGACGGTGCCGGTCCCCAGTGGGATGCTTTGAGTCGGGCGAGGCCTGATTGTTGGGTACAGATTTGTTCTAGGACGCCCTGGACAAGGTGAAGATGATTCAGGAGAGACTTCACGCAGCTCAGTCTAGACAGAAGAGTTATGCGGACCGGAAGGTTTATGATTTGGAAATTATGGCTGGAGATCGGGTTTTGCTTCGGATATCGCCTATGAAGGGCTTCATGAGGTTCGGGAAGAAGGGTAAGCTGAGTCCGAGATTTATTGGCCCTTTTGAGGTGTTGCGACGATTTGGGGAGATTGCTTATGAGCTAGCCCTGCCTCCCAACCTAGTAGGAGTTCATCCGGTATTCCACGTCTCCATGCTTCGGAAGTATCACGGTGACCCGACTCATGTTTTGGATTTCAGTTCAGTCCAGTTGGACAAGGATTTATCATATGTTGAGGAGCCAGTAGCTATATTGGATAGACAAGTCAGAAAGCTCAGGTCAAAGGATATTGCGTCAGTAAAGGTTCAGTGGAGGGGGTCAGCCAGTCGAGGAGGAGACTTGGGAGATCGAGCAGGATATGCGCAGTCAGTACCCTAATTTTTTCACAGCTTCAGGTATGTCTCTATACTCGTTCGAGGACGAACGAATTTTTTAAGAAGGGGAGAATGTAACGACCCGGTAGGTCATTTTGAGAATTAGCGTCCCGATCCCTTAATAACTGTTTTCCCCATGTCTATTTCTTCTTTTGGGACTTGTTGGAACGTTGAGTGGTGAAATTCGGAGAGTTTTTTAACACATAGTCCTTATATGTGAGTTCAAGCTTTATAAATCGGACCGTAGTTGGAACTGCAGGAAGACGAGTCTGGAATGGGATTTCGTCAACTCCGTTAGCTCCGTTGGGTGATTTCGGAGTTAGGAGTATGTCCGGAATGTGCTTTCAAGGCATGTAGTAGATTTAGGCTTGAATTGGAGAAAGTTAGAATTTCGGCGATTTCGACCGATAGGTGGAATTTTGATATCGGGCTCGGAATGGAATTCCGAGAGTAGATGTAGGTCCGTTGTATCATTTGTGACCTTTTTGTAAAATTTAAGGTCATTCGGACTAGTTTTGAGGTATTTCGGCATCAGTTATAGAGTTTGGAAATTTCATAAGTTCTTAGGCTTGAGTCCACGCACAATTGGTGAATTTGGTGTTATGTGATGTGTTTTGGAGGCTCGACTAAGTTTGGGTAAGATATTAGTACTGTTTGGTAAGCTTAGTTGAGGTCGCGGGGGCCTCGGGGATGTTTCGGATGCTCAACGGGTGATTTTAAAACTTGGAAAAACAGTTGAACCATTGCTGGTTCCGGTGTCTCGCACCTGCGATGGATATTCCGCAGGTGCGGACATGCAGGTGCGAAAGCGGGCTCGCAGGTGCGGACTTGATCAAGTCAACCAGTCCTTGCAGGTGCGGTTGGGTTTATGTAGGTGCGGAGTCACAGATGCGGCCATTTGACTGCAGGTGCGGCCCTAGGCCTTTTAGTCGGTTTTCGCACCTATGGTGGATTTTCCGCAGGTGCAGAAATTGCTGGGCAATTATATCAGATTCGAGGGCTTGAATTTCCTAACTTCTAAAATCATTTGGAGCTCGGGTGTAGGCGATTTGGAGTGAGTTTTGAGGAAAGACTTCATAGGTAACAATTCCTAACCCTATTCCCTTTGTATATCATTAATCTATGGCCATTTCTTCCATGAAATTAAGGGATTTAGGTGAAAAATCATTCAAATAAAAGAAGAAGTTTCCCTAATTAGAAAATCCAAGAATTTAATAGGATATCGTCGTCGGTTTTCAATGATTCTTTTTTGAGTGAGTTCGTGAGTCAATGGGTGTTCTAAAGTTGTAACTTTCACTCATTTTCGAGACGTGGGCCCGGGGGGACTTTTTGGGCGATTTTCATAAATTAGCGTATTTGCCTCGAACTTATTAGCTATTTTGATTCCTTAAAGTGGTATTTACATTATGAAATTGAATCGAATAGATTTGGGCCATTCAGAGTCGGATACTCGTGGCAAGAGTGTGGTTTCGAGTTGAGTAGCGCAGTCGAGGTAAGTGGCTTGCCTAACTCTGTGTTAGGGACTTCCCCTAGGCTATTTTAATACAGTTTTATGTTGATTGGGCGCTGTGTGTGTGAGGTGATGAGTACGTACACGAGCCATTGTTGCAAAAACTCCATTTTTCCTCCATGACTCAAATCATTTCACTCATATTTCACTGATTCATGTATCGACTATGTAGTTTAGATTAGGAGGTAGAATGCCTACCTGTTTCACTTGAATTTCTCTATATATTACTATATGTACCATGTTTAGGTAGTTTTATCCATATTTTTGCCTGTAATTTTTCCTGAACTGTTTTAAATAAAAATTGTATCTCGTAATTGCACTGCATTGCATATTTAAATTGGGACTACGGAAGAGATTCTGGGAGGTTTCCCCCTATACTGCATTGCACATTTAAATTGGGACTACGGAAGAGATTCCGGGAGCTTTCCCCCTATACTGCATAGCATATTTAAATTAGGACTACGGACGAGATTCCGGGAGCTTTCCCCCTGTATTGCATAGCATATTTAAATTGGGACTACGGATGAGATTCCGGGAGCTTTCCCCCTATACTGCATTGCACATTTAAATTGGGACTACGAAAGAGATTCCGGGAGCTTTCCCCCTATACTGCATTGCATATTTAAATTGGGACTATAGATCAGATTCGGGGAGCTTTCCCCCTGTACTACATTGCATACTTGTTACTGTGATATATGTTGTGCTGAGCCAAGGGCTCCCTGTTGTTATTTCATTATAGCTCATTGTTTCTACTGATTTGCCTCAGCTTATTATATCTCTCTGTTCAGATTTGAAACTGTTTTTACTATAAAAATCCAGTAGAGCCTTAACCTGACCTCGTCACTACTTGACTGGGGTTAGGCTTAGCACTTACTGGGTACCAATTTGTGGTGTACTCATGCCCTTTCCTGCACATGTTTTTCGTGTGCAGATCCAGGTACTAGCGCTCAGTTTCGTGGCTAGGGGTTTACAACAACAGCTTTAAAGAGACCGAAAGGTAATTCTGCCGCATCCGCAGAGTCCTTCGAGTCACCTTCCACTCCAGATTTAGATAGATTTCATTTTCATGTAAATTCCCTCCCGTTGTATAGAGCTATTTTGAGACAGAGCTTGTGACTAAAGTGATATTCTGGGTTTTGGGAAAAGTTGTATTTTTTTATGCGCCAAGTGGCGATGTTTCATTGTGGACTCACTTATTTCGTCTTTATTTCTATTCCCTTTATTTAATATGTGTTTCTGCAATTTGGCTTACCTAGTCGTAGAGACTAGGTGTTGTCACGATGCCTTCGGAGGGGAAAATCGGGTCGTGACACCTTCAGGGACTTTAATTTTAATAGGAGCATTTGCAGCTGAAAAATAATATTTAACTTTAGATCAGCAAATGCTTCTGGCATTTGACTTGAATTATCTTCTAAGTGAGGATCATACTAATGATAATTCAATTCATATAACATATTTTTCAACCTTATTCCATCCCCCTAATGTTAGAAAAACCATCATATATCCCAATCTTCTTTGGGCAACCTATCTTTGTGCTTTGAGGTAGATAAATTAATCATATACCATGCTTCAAAAGTTATTAGATAGTAAAAATATTTTGTTTCTGATCCTAAACCAATTGTGAGGGGAGGACTTATCATATATTGTTGGTCCGATGCATACAAGTGTTGTTGTATGCAATTTAGGAAATCTTAGACCAACACATGAAGCTTTGTTCTCATAAGCAATAGTTTAGCCTAGGAGGTATTGAATGCTAAACAAACTTGAATATAAACCAGCATCATCAAGATGAACTATCTTGATTTCTTAATCTAAAAATTATTCTCTTAATTAATAAAATCAATTTCAAATGCCAAACTACAGGTTGACAATAAATGCACGTGTAACCATATCATATATGCATCTATAAGTGGTTCACATGATAGGTGAATGGACCCATATTCACCTTTCATATATTTCAGAATTCAGGGGTTATAGTCCAGCTGATATAATCAATTTATTTTGAGAACAAGCAATACAAGAGAATTCTTGAAGAATCTTCTAGTTCTTCAGTTTATGGTTATTTGAATTCTCAAATAGCTCATTTTAAAAATGGCATATGATAACTTCATGTTTATCATGACACGTGCTATCTCTTAGTCAACTTCTGATTTACTATAGCATAAACTTTTGCATTAGTAAACTTCTGATTTACTGTGGCTACTTTTGCCTCAGTAAAATTTCTTGTTTACTGTGACTGCTTTGCATTAGTAAACTTCTGTTTTACTGTGATACATGATGTAGTACAAATTGAAGAATAAGGCAGGTAAATTCTTACATACATATTATTTTACCCCCTATGATTGTGGAAACATGAAGATTATCAATCTTCAAATCATTTGTAGTCTCAATATGATAACCATTTGTATTAGTAAACTTTAGGTTTACTACAACATATGTTTTGAACATAATCATATAATATGAATGACATATTTGTATATAAACTCTTCTAGAGCCTTCATTTATTATCCACAATCTAATATTTATCAGACACTACTGGTGTCATGTGTCTTCTAGACAAACACTTAGCTCTTCAGGAGTTGTTGATACATTTTGTACTATCAAATATTGCTCCGACACTTCTGGTATCGTGAGAGAAAATCACAATCAAATAAACAATATAAAACTAATTCTAAATTTATAAATGACAAAAATAATTTTAATATTTCTACCACAAACTTTGTGACAAATATATCCTTCAAGGAGAAATACCATTAACATCTGAAAATTTGGTATCAATGCGGCAACCACATAGTCATTGCATCTTTTAAGGAAAGATGCACGAGTTGCTATTTCCTTCAGGGAACTCAATAACTAACCATAATATATTAATGTGATTGCAGTAGAAAGCACTCTACAAGAATGCATTTGCCTTAGAATGATACTTAATAAAATTATCCAAGATGTTTTACGTACAACAGGTACGTGCGGCAATGATTTTTATGCCACAAAATGATATTTATATCCTCTGTTATTCTAGCTCTTCAGGAGGTGAGTTGTGGTATTTCTTTATTCACTCCAGGGAATGAGAATATGCTTCAAAAATAACTTTGAATAGCTTATTATTTTGTTTAAGTACAAAAACACACACTTTCATAATATTTTCCTGCTTCAGGAGAAGAATTCAATTGTTTTACTACTTGAGGAGTAAACGTAATATTAAGTAAATATTCTCTCAATCATATTACCTCTTCTGGAGGTGAATCATAATATATTCACATTAAGAGCACGTTCATATTTACAAGCTTTATTAATATCGTCACATTCACTTCACGGAATGGATTAATATTATATAAAGTTCTCTTCCTTCAAGAGATGAAGCATAATTATCTGAACATGCAATAACCACATTAAATTGTGATGGCGTCTGACCTCTTTTAATATATTTGCTACTTCAGGAGCAAATCGAGGTATGTATGTAATAGAGAGAAATTTTCTCTAACTTATCTTCATTGTAGCCATAGCAAGCCTAAATTATCACTTCTGGTGGTCATAAGTATAAACCACTTCTGGTGGTTAAAAAATTTTTGTTACAATGATATATACGAAACATCCAACCACTTCTGGTGATCGTACGTTTATTATGAATTATGTTGGAGTTCAAGAAATGCTCTACAGGAGCAAATTTGATGTCTCTTTGCAATTTATTTCGCGGGAACTAATTTGAGGCATAAATTGTCAAATGAACCAATTATGCTCCTTAGGGCCAATGAATAAAAATGATATTGTTAGTAGCAAAAGAAAAAAGGAATGTCTGATATGTAGGAAGTATTAACCTTTTGAGTAGAACTCTTAATTATGGCGATTGGATCTGATTTTATCCATAAACTTTTGCAAACTCAACTCAACAAATAGTTAGTATTCAACAATATATGAAAGTGCAAAAATTAATGTCGCAAGTCCTTTTCTACAGACCTACTTCAAGACAGCAAAGCAGCAAAGGAAAATAATTTATCGTTCATAAAGACAAAGTGATATAGTAAAACCTTTAAGCCAAACATGGAATCATTTCCATGCTTACTTTGCTAATATGGAAATAAAATACTGACACCAAAGAAGTATCAATCATTCAAACCACTGTAAAAAGGGTAGAAATCCATGAATACAACAGTTTGATCTTACTTACAGTGAGAACCAATGCCTTTGGACGAAGATAACTACGGTAATACATCTTTCAAAGTAAGTACTCAAGGCAGAGTCTCGTTCTGATAATGTGTTATAAAATAACGACTGTAAAGTAAATAAACCGAAGGCAAGTATAGAGAGAGATTGATATATTATTCAACTTCAAACTGATGTCCATAATGCACTGAAATCTCCTCTATTTATAGAAGAAGAAAGTAGTTGTGTAAGATGCTACTGCAAGTTGCTGTGTAAGATGCTTGTAAGTTACTTGTAAGCTACTACTGCAAGCTGTTGTGTAAGCTTCTTGTAAGTTGCTTGTAAGCTGCTACTGCAAGTTGCTGTGTAAGCTGCAACTGTACCAGACATAGATAATATTCTACGGGGGGTAATATTTATCCATAACGTAGTACCGAAATGATAAGCTTCTTCAGGAGGCTTATTTCCAATAGAGTACTAAATAGATAAACATATTTATGGCAGAGTCCCATATGGATAAGCTTCTTCAGGAAGCTTATTTATAACGGAGTACCCAATGAACATTCATAATATAATATATATATATTTATAACATATTTTACATTATACATATTAACCCTTAAATACCTCACTTTCATTAAGACCAAATTTCTGTCAATCGAGTCGATTATTCATTCATGAGTCAAACATTTACACCCATAATCACTACAGATAACTCTTCCTTTAACAAAAACATATTAATTATGAAGATTTTTTTTTGGCCAAAACATCACTAGTTCATCTTTGCGACACAATATTCACTTCATATATTATGACAAGGAACAAATCGTCATCTACCATTATTGGGTGAAATTAAAAAATAGTCAGATTTATAAGTGATAACTGAAAAATAAATACAATATTAAAAGTAATCAAAATTTAGCCACTTTTCAAGTAAAGATAAATCTGAACGAAAATACTGTTTAAAATTCGAAAAATATTCCAGCATAATATACTGGACTTCCAGCATAATATATTGGATTTCTACCATAATATACTGGTCCGACATAATTTGCTGAAAGTTTATACAAAGGTGCTCCAATCTCCAGTATATTATGTTGTGTTGGCACAAGAAATTGAATGGTTTTGAAGATTGACAAAGGAACTTAAAGTTGAACCAGGTCCATCACTGGCGACATAGACACATGCAGACTTAAAGGCACATAAGGTGCACATGCAGGAGATAAACGAAATATGTGAATTAAAGAGATTTCTCCCGATCGAAAAGATTGCAAAATAATAAGGAGAAGGACACCTTACTCAGTAAGAACAGAATTAAAGATAAGGAAGGATTCGAGGATTTGAGATTAACTATAACTCTTCTACCAAGGAAGAGTAGCATTAGAACTCTAGCAAATCTCCCGTCTACTAATCCTATATATTGCAAATTGTTCTTATTGTACACACACACACAAAAGCAGAAGTTAAGCAAGAATTGAGTGCAAAATTAGCAAGGCAATTTTGCAAGCAGTTCCTGTGAGATTTAAGTGTGCGACTCTGAAGCTACTTGGACCAGCTAGAAGAACCAGTTCCAACTATTGCCTTTTAGTCTAGTTAACTTGTAGTAGGGATTTAAATTTGTACTTTTATAGCTTTATCTAGAAGCATTTGTAATAGGTACTGAGTGTTCAAGTTATAGCTAACTTGAAGTTTGTCGCAAATAGCTAGAGGCTAGTTTGCCACAAAGGGATTAGAGTTAATCCCAGGTTTACAAAGAGTTTTTGTAGATGTTGTTTTTGGCTCAGTGATTTTAGTGGAGTGTTTGGAAAAATCCTACTGGAAAGTAGGTCGTGGTTTTTCACCTTTTGAGCTAGGTGTTTTCCACGTAAAATCCTTGTGTTCTTTATTTTCTGTATTTATTATTCTGCAAACAGTATAGGTTGGAACACATAGAAGAACTTGGTCCTTCTATAACTAGTGCATGCAAAAATCGGACACAACACAAATCACCCCCCACCCCTCCCCCTCTTGTGTGGTATTGACGTTTTAGAACATCAATTGGTATCAGAGCGGGTTATCCTTGAAGAGGCTAAAACCTTAGGAAAAGATCAAGATGAGTGCACCACCTGGGAACTGGGAAAGACAATCAACTGCTAGGCCTCCACTTTTTAATGGGCAGTACTACTCTTGGTGGAAGAACATGATGAGAGATCATATAATTGGTGAAGACTATGAGCCATGGGACATAATTATTGATGGTCATATGGCCACTATGAATAAGAATGTTGAAGGAGTAGACGTGCCAAAGACAAGAGCTGACTGCATTGCTGAGGATTTGAGAAAGTGGGAGAAGAATGCTAAGGCCAAGAAGTGGCTTGTGTGTGGACTTGGTACATATGAGTACAACAGAATTCAAAGTTGTAATACTGCCAAAGAAATTTGGGACACTTTGCAAGTGGCTCATGAAGGAACTGCTCAAGTGAAGAGATCCATAGGTACTCTACTATATTCTCAATATGAAAATTTCTCTATGAAGGAAGAAGAGATCATTCAATATATGTACTCTAGGTTCACTACATTGACTAATGAACTGAAATCTCTTGGAAGGAATCTTCTTGAGGAAGACAAGGTTGAGAAGATTTTGACAAGGTTTCTTCCAGTATCTTGGGAGATCAAGATCACTGCAATTCAAGAATCCAAGAACATTGCAACTCTCAAACTGGATGAGCTAATTGGAAATCTTACGGCCTATGAACTTAGAAGGAAGAAAATGAATATGGATGTTCCAAAGAAGGAAAAGAGTATGGCATTGATAATCAGTGAAGGGGCAGATTTGGAAGAAGATGAAATAGCTATGATCACCAAGGATTTCAAGAAATATCTTATGAGAGGAAAGGGCTCCGCAAGAGGTGGAAACTACAACAAGGCAAGGGTACCGGAAAAGTCAACTAATGAGGGCTGCTACAAATGTGGGAAGACTGATCATCACATCAAGAACTGCCCTCAGTGGGAAGTTGAATGGAAAAAGGAAAGGTCTGAACGAAGGAACCGGAAGAAGGAACAAGTTCATCCCAAGAAAAATAAAGTATCAACAAAGACTATGGTCACTTCTTGGGGAGAAAGTTCAGATGAGGATTCAGATGATTAAGATGAAGATGAAAAAGCACTTATGGCAAATAGTGAATCAGATGAGGAATCTGAGGTAAGCATATTCCATCTCAAAGACAAGATTAAATTCATGTCCAAATAAAAACCCTCTGAATTAGTGCTAGACTTTATTGATGAATCTGAAGTAATTAATAAGGAAAAGGAACAGTTGTCTAAGGAGTGTGTAATTTTAAAAAAAAAGTGTAAAACCTGGAACTCAGAGTAAGTGAGACTGTAAGTGAAAACACTACACTGAAGAACCAGGTTCATCCACTTGAGACAAATGTCCTAGAGTTAAAATCTGAAAATCTAAAACTGAAACTAAGAACCAGTAAGAAGATAGCTGACAACTCTCAACTCACCTTAGAAGAAAATGTAGGTAAGCTAAAATATTAGTTGTATATGAAGGATGAACAGATAAGAATATTGAAGGAGGAACTTGGTAAGTTCAAACATGAACTAGACAGAACTTGTAAATGGAACAGATCCCATGGCTACAGGGACATCATAGTAGAAATAAGAGAGGACTTGGCTTTGGGAATCAGCTGCCTAAATGGGATCCTAAAAGCAAGTACCTCACTCTTCCTGAGAACAAAATTTGTACCCACTGTGGTAAAACTGGTCACTACAAAAGCGAATGCAATGCAAAAGAGCAGGCCAGCCAAAAGAATAAAAGCTCTGTTCAAGGGAAGAAGTGGTTACCAAATTGGGCTAAAAAGAATTTAATTCATCCTTTTGCTTATAGAAAGGGACCCAAACTAGTTTGGGTTCCTAAGACTAACCCCTGATTTTCTTTTGTAGGTTCAAGTGAAAGGAAGTAGCCAAATATAGTACATGGATAATGGCTGCTCAAAACACATGACTAGTAACAAGGACCAGTTCCTTTCACTTGAGGACCTCAAAGGAGGAAAAGTCTCCTTTGGAAATGTAAAGAAAGGTGAAATCATTGGGGTTGGTAAGGTAGGTAAGGATGACACTCGTTCCATTGAGAATGTCTACCTAATAGATGGCTTGAAATATAGCTTAATCATTGTGTCACAACTGTGTGACAGAGGTAACTTGGTAGCATTCACCTCTACAAAATGGTTTCTAATAAATCTTATCACTAACAAGATTGTTTTGCAGGAACAAAGAGTGAACAATATATACATTATAGATCTGTCCACACTTTTAGAAAATGAATTAGCATGCTTAAGTGTGTTGGGCAGTGATCCCCTCCTTTGGCATAAGAGACTTGGACATGCAAGTCTGAGTCAACTTAACAAACTAGTCTCTAAGGACTTAGTGATAGGTCTGCCTAACATTAAGTTCAAGGAAGACAAAGTCTGAGAGGCTTGTGCAAGGAGGAAACATGTAAGATCCTCTTTCAAAAGCAAGAAAGTGGTAAGTACCACCAGATCGATGGAACTGGTCCATATGGATCTTTGTGGTCCTATGAGAACCTTAAGCAGAGGTGGTAAGAGATATGTAATGGTGCTTGTTGATGACTATTCTAGATTTACCTGGACATTGTTTCTAACATCTAAAGATGATGCATTCGACATGTTTACTTCCTTTTTTAGAAAAATTCAAAAACAATTAGGATATCAACTTGCATCAATTAGGTCTGATCACGACACTGAATTTGAAAATGCTAAATTTGTTGAATTTTGTGATGAGCATGGAATAGATCACAACTTTTATGCTCCTAGAACTCCACAACAAAATGGAGTAGTTGAAAGAAAGAATAGGACACTTGAAGATATGGCTGGGACTATGCTTCTTTCTAGTAAACTACCTCATAGCTTCTGGGCAGAAGCTATTAATACTGCTTACTATATCATAAACAGGTGCATGACTAGACCACTTGTAGATAAGACTCCCTATGAGTTACTTAAAGGGAGAAAGCCAAATATATCCTACCTTAAGGCTTTTGGTTTCAAGTGCTCTGTGCACAACAATGGTAAATGTTCCCTAGGTAAGTTTGATCCCAAAAGTGATGAGGGAGTATTTTTGGGATATTCTTCACACGGTAAGGCTAATAAAGTCTATAACAAAAGAACTATGTGTGTTGAAGAAAGTGTTCATGTAGTTTTTGATGAAACTAACATTCTTTTTGAGAGACAGGAACAACAAGATGAAGAATTTGGGCTGGTCAGAAACTCTGTCCAAACTGGAGCAACACTGGAGGAAGGAACAGGTGATGGAACAGGTTCATCCCTCCCTGGAAACACGACAGGAGAATTAAACAAATTAATTTCCAAACTTCATTGGAACCTGGACCAGATCATGTTCCACAACAACAAGGCACTGAAGGAACTTCAAAGAGTAACCAGTTTGTTGTGAAACCATACAGATATCAAAGTTCTCACCCTATTGAGAACATTATCACTGATCCAACCTCTGGAATCAAAACCAGATCCTCTTTGAAGAATCTGTGTGCTTTTTATGCTTTCCTATCTCTTATTGAACCTAAAAATATTGTTGAGGCTTTGCAGGATGTAGACTGGGTGAATGCAATGCAAGATGAACTCAACCAATTTGAAAGAAGTCAAGTTTGGCATCTAGTACCAAGACCCTTAGATAGATCAGTAATTGGCACAAAATAGGACTTTAGAAACAAACTTGATGAAGATGGAACAGTTACAAGAAACAAGGCAAGATTGGTAGTTCAAGGATACATTCAGGAGGAATGCATAGACTATGATGAAACCTTTTCTCTAGTGGCAAGGCTGGAAGCAATAAGACTCCTCATAGCCTTTTCTGCTTACATGGAATTTACCCTTCACCAGATGGATGTCAAGAGTGCCTTCCTAAATGGCTACCTAAAGTAAGAGGTGTTCGTCAAGCAACCTCCAAGGTTTGATAATAAGTAGAATCCTGATCATGTGTACAAACTTGACAAAGCTCTATATGGACTCAAGCAAGCTCCCAGAGCATGGTATGAAATGTTATCAAAATTCTTGCTTGAGCATGACTACGAGAGTTGTAAAATTGATAGTACTTTATTCTTACAGGAAAAAGGTAAATATCTCTTGGTAATTCAGATATATGTAGATGACATAATCTTTGGAGCAACCACTGAAAAAGCTAAGTAAAGAATTTTCTAAACTAATGGGGAGTTAATTTGAAATGAGCATGATGGGTGAGCTTAATTTCTTTTTAGGCTTACAAATTAAACAAAATTCAAATGGAACTATGATCCATCAATAAAATTATGTGAAAAAGTTGCTTAAGAGATTTAAAATGAAAGATTCCAAAGAAATTGACACTCCTATTACAACAGCCACAAAACTAGATGTAAATGAACCTGGTTCATCTATTGATCAAAAGCTGTATAGGGGAATGATTGGTTCACTGTTGTATCTCACTGCTAGTAGATCTGACATTGTTTTCAGTGTAGGACTTTGTGCAAGATTTAAGGAGAATCCAAAAGAATCCCACCTAACTGCAGTAAAGAGAATCTTGAGATACTTAAAAGGCACCACTGATCTATGTCTGGTGTCCAAAAGGTAGTAACTTCAATCTTGTGGGATATGTTGATATTGATTATGCAGGTTTTAGAGTGGATAGAAAGAGCACCTCAGGTATGGCACATTTTCTGGGCTCATGTCTTGTGTCTTGGGCCACTAAAAAGCAGAATTTTGTAGCTCTATCCACTGTTGAGGCTGAGTATGTGGTTGCAGCTTCATGTTATGCTTAATTATTGTGGATTAAACAGCAACTGCTAGATTTTGGAATCGATGTTGGATGTATCCCTATCTTTTGTGATAACACCAGTGCTATAAGTATGACAAAGAACCCCGTTCATCATAAAAGTACTAAGCACATAGATGTTAGACATCATTTTTTAAGAGATAATTATGAGAAAGGATTGATCTTTATTGAATTTTTTGCTATTGATAAACAGATTGCTGACATCTTTACAAAAGTACTAAGTAAAGAGAATTTTGAAAGGAACAGGTTAGAGTTAGGGATGATTAAGATCACCTAATTGAACCAGTTTATAATGTACATGAATAAAGGGGGGGGGAATGCTGTAAATAATCAGATTAATCGTTGCTCTGTCTCATGTTGTAAATAGCATACTCTCTTGCCATGTTTTGAAATGACTCATTGGTTAATAATGATGTTTTTCTCTATTGTTGACAATTGAGGCTTGATCAAAAGGATTCTGACATGATGAACCTGGTTCATCAGTGTTGGTTCATCTGAAAGGCGAGGTATGTGTTCTCTACTATACACACTTTGAAATATTAATAGTTAATCATGAGCAGAACTCTACCTAATCAAAATCTTTTCACAATCTATCCGTATCCCATTTTTTAACCAGTTCCATCTATACTAAGACTCCAATTAAGACTAAACCGCCTAGAACCTAGGGAAGCAGTAACCGTCGTTGATCAGTTGCAGAGGTGATAAGACCTCTATTTGACCCAAAAAGGCTGCTGTTATATATTAATTACCTTCTCCTTTTAAAAAACCCCATCATCACCTTTGAAATTACTCACCAACTCTACAACCGTCGAAACCCTTCCATCTTCCTTGCCCTCATTCTCAATCCAAAATCTTCTTCTTCTATCTTAAATCAAAGATGACTAATCCTTCGGACAACCCTGGTTCTCCACCACCTGTTACTCTATCTTCGACCTCTTCCACTATCCACCACCTAGTACTACTCCGTCTCAAACTAGTTCCAGTTTTCCTCAACCTAGCCCTAGTCCAGAACCCAGAAAAAGACGGGTTAAAATGCTCGCCAGGAAAATAGTGGCTACAAGTTCTCTCGCTAGAAAATTAAATGCCAAATTACAAGCTAGTCAGGTTCAAGAATCAGACAATTCCAGTGATTCATTCAAATCAACTACTGAGGAAGCAGCATGATCATCTGATTCTGAACAAGTATCATCTGTACCAAATATCACCTCTGAGAACGTGTCTGAAATAGCGAAGAACTTAGAAAACAGGTTTGTGTTGGTTGGGTCTGTGAAAAATGTGGAGTTTCCAGAAGTAAGACGAAGAGGTCGTAAAAATAAGATTGGGGAAGAAATAGAGAGAGAGAGGGAAGTCGGAGTGAAGCAAGGGGAACAGGGGAAGAAACTGCTAGATTGTCGATTGGTGGTACTGAAACAATAGTAATAGAAGAGGGAGCCAAGGATTCAGGGGGAAATAAATCAAGTGAAGCGGCTGAGGGATTAATAAATCTAGGAAAATCTACAGATGAACCTGGTTCATCCATTGAGGAGACATTGGCAGATCTTATGAAGAAGTTAGGGGAGAGCTATAAACCAAAGAAGAAAATGACTCCAAAGACTAAGGGATCTGAAACTGCAGGAGCAAGTAAGAAGAGAAAAGTCACTCCATCTGATGGTTCTGAAACTCCTCCTCCAAGAGGAATAACCACAAGAAGTGCAATTAGGCAGAGTGAGGAGAAGTTACAAAGTCTTTGAAGGAAAGTAAGAGAAAGAGAGCTGAGAAGGGAAAAGAGAAAATTGATGAGCCTGTAGAGGCTGTGGAGATTGAGGACATCGACCTGGTCCATCAAGATGATCAAAGGGAAGAAGTTGAGGTGCAAACCCCCAAAACAAAGAAAGCCAAGACTTCTTCAAAAAAGTCTGCATCTGTGTCTGCTACACCCTCAATTGTAGCCAAGAGAACCAGGTCTACTGTAAAGTCAAAGAAAGTTCAAATTGATGAAGAGGAAGATTGGAGTGCTGATGAAGAAGATGAGACTGCTGGAGAGAAGGACAATTTGACTAAGTTTGGGAAGCGCACCATTTTGAAGGGGAGATTGCTGAAAGATTTGGAGGAATCTGGAATGGTCTATCCGATGGATAGCTGGAGGTGCAGGGCTGGAAGGACATGGTACTTCAGCTGGATGGGAAGTTGGCCAGAAGCGAGATAATCGAGTTCATGGCAAATGCTGTAGTCAAGGACGGTAAGGTCTCTAGCCAAGTGAAGGGGACCAAAATTTCATTTGATGCTATAGAACTGGGAGAAGTGCTTGGGATCCCGTCTGAAGGCTATGATGATTACACCAGACAGAGATGGCCCATCTTGGATGCTCTTCCCACTTCTTTACAAATCACCAGAAGGTTCTGTGATAATGAACAGGAGGTTGAACCAAGGGTGGTCTACAAAAGTGAGATGGTGCCTCCTCACAAGGTGGTGTTTGAGTTCATTAACAAGTGTGTACTGCCAAGGCAGAGAGAAGGCACATAGCAAATTACATGGACTTAGTTCTCATGGATTGCCTAGACAGTGGAAAGCAGATCAACTGGCCTTACTTTATCATCCAACTCCTGGATAGGGTGGTAAACGGTTCCAAGGCTCATGCCATTCCTTATGGCTTCATCCTCACAACTGTACTTGCTCACTATAAGGTGCCACTGAAGAAGGAAGAAATGGCTACAGTCAAGGATCACTTTGGCAAAAACACTCTTCTGGCCTGCGACTATGCTATCAATGTTCCTGAAAATGAACCTGGTTCATCCAGGAAGACTCCGGTGAATAGAAAAGTCAGAGCACTTGTGCAGGAGGGTGGGGTAAAGGATGCAGAAATTCTTAGGCTGAAGAACCGCCTGGCTGAGGTTGAACATGAGAGGGATGCTCTCAGAACTGAGCTTGCCAAAGAAAATGAGAAAAATAAGGGGATTCTTAATGATATGCTATCTCTTCTCCAAGGTAAAAACCCAGCCTCCACCCCTTTCCAGTCTTACTAGTCCAGCCTATCTTCGACTTTCAGTGACCCAGATTAGGGATTTTTCTTGCTTTTTTTGCTCATGATGTTAACTGTTTTTGTTTCTTCTTGTGGATTGTGGTTGAACAATGCTTCTATCAATGAATTTTGCTGATTTTTCTCTTAATATTGTTTCATTTTCTTTGATAGATTGCATTCTTGGTTTCCTATTGACAATTAATCCATGATTTCACTTGTATTTACCCGAGTGGCCATGAGTAATTCTTAAATATCTGGGACTTTCTAAAAATTGTAACTTTTCGATGAGGCCAAAAGGAGGTAAATGGTCATATGGTCATGTACTGGTCATGTACTATTCTGAACACTGAACATGTGATATTTATAACCTAATGAACCTGGTTCTTTTATGATAAATGCTCAATACTTTAAAATGTGTTAATGTTGGATTAAGTTGGTTACAGGCCTAAGTATAGAGTTTGTCATCATCTAAAAAGGGGAATTTGATGGCCTAAGAAATTGAATGATTTTGAAGATTGACAAAGGAACTTAAAGTTGAACCCGGGTCCATCACTGGCGACATAGACACATGCAAAGTTAAAGGCACGTGAGGTGCACATGCAGGAGATAAACAAAATATGCGAATTAAAGAGATATATTCTGATCGAAAAGATTGCAAAATAATAAGGAGAAGGACTCCTTATTCAGTAAGAACAGAATTAAAGATAAGGAAGGATTCAAGGAGTTGAGATTAACTAGAACTCTTCCACCAAGGAAGAGTAGCATTAGAACTCTAGCAAATCTCTCATATACTAATCCTATATATTGCAGATTGTTCTTATTGTACACACACGCACAAAAGCAGAAGTTAAGCAAGAATTGAGTGCAAAATTATCAAGGTAATTATGCAAGCATTTCGTGTGCGATTTAAGTGTGCGACTCTCAAGCTACTTGGACAAGGTAGAAGAACCAGTTCCAACTGTTGTCTTTTAGTCTAGTTAACTTGTAGTAGGAATTTAAATTTGTACATTTATAGTTTTATCTAGAAGCATTTGTAATAGGTACTGAGTGTTCAAGTTATAGCTAACTTGGAGTTTGTCGCAAATAGCTAGAGGCTAGTTTGCCACAAAGGGATTAGAGTTAATCATAGATTTACAAAGAGTTTTTGTAAATGTTGTTTTTGGCTCAGTGATTTTAGTGGAGTGTTTGGGAAAATCCTACTGGAAAGTAGGTCGTGAATTTTCACCTTTTGAGACAAGTGTTTTTCACGTAAAATCCTTGTGTTCTTTATTTTCTGTATTTATTATTCCACAAACAATATAGGTTGGAACACATAGAAGAACTTGGTCCTTCTATAACTAGTGCACGCGAAAATCGGACACCACTCAAATCATCCTCCCCCCCCCNGTATTGACATTTTAGAACATCATGTTGAAACTTCCCGTATGTTGGAGTTCCAGCATAATATGCTGGAAGTTCATACACATGTGCACCAATCTCCATTATATTATGTTGGAACTTTCCGTGCTTTACCAAAATAGTGGTTATTTTTCAATAATTTACAAATGCTGGGTATTTTTCAATTACCAGCTTAAAAACTGACTAGTCCGCGGTATTTTCACATCACTATTTGGTACAAAGCAAAGGGACCACACTATTCCATCAAATCGTTTCAAGAATTTATGCCTACAAATTAACCTCATATAGCTTCTATCCTAGACCATGCAAAAATCCAAAGGCTTCCATAATATTGTAGCAAAATAGTGGTTATTTTTCAATAATTTACAAGCGCTGGCTATTTTTCAATTATCAGTCTAAAAACTGACTAGCCCGTATTATTTTCACACCATTATTTGGTACAAAGCAAAGGGACCACACTATTCCATCAAATCGTTTCAAGAATTTATGCCTACAAACTAACCCCATGCAGCTTTTAGCCTAGACCATGCAGAAATTCAAAGGCTTCCATAATGTTGTAGCAAAATAGTGGTTATTTTTCAATAATTTACAAACGCTGGCTATTTCTCAATTACCAATCTATAAACTGACTAGCCCGTGCTATTTTCACACCATTATTTGGTACAAAGCAAAGGGACCACACTATTCCATCAATTCGTTTCAAGAATTTATGCCTACAAATTAACCTCATGTAGCTTCTAGCCTAGACCATGCAGAAATTCAAAGGCTTCCATAATGTTGTAGTAAAATAGTGGTTACTTTTCAATAATTTACAAATGCTGGCTATTTTTCAATTACCAGTCTAAAAACTGACTAGTCCGCGATATTTTCACATCACTATTTGGTACAAAGCAAAGGGACCACACTATTCCATCAAATCGTTTCAAGAATTTATGCCTACAAATTAACCTCATGTAGCTTCTATCCTAGACCATGCAGAAATCCAAAGGCTTCCATAATATTGTAGCAAAATAGTGGTTATTTTTCAATAATTTACAAACGCTGGCTATTTTTCAATTATCAGTTTAAAAAAAATTTCAATAATTTAAAAACGCTGACTATTTTTCAATTATCAGTCTAAAAATTGACTAGCCCGTTCTATTTTCACACCATTGTTTGGTACAAAGTAAAGGGACCACACTATTCCATCAAATCGTTTCAAGAATTTATGCCTACAAATTAACCTCATGCATATTCTAGCCTAGACCATCCAGAAATTCAAAAGCTTTCTAATGTTGTAGCAAAATAGTGATTATTTTTCAATAATTTACAAACGCTGGCTATTTTTTAATTATCAGTCTAAAAACTGACTAGTCCGTGCTATTTTCACACCATTATTTGGTACAAAGCAAAAGGACCACACTATTCCATCAAATTATTTCAAGAATTTATGCCTACAAATTAACCTCATGTAGCTTCTAGCCTAGACCATGCAGAAATTCAAAGGCTTCTATAACAAAGAGAAACAATCCAACCACAAAAATACGTTTTGCTTAATTTTTTATTTTATTTATTTATTGTGTTTTTCATCTAAAATATTAGAAAGTCGTCGGAGATTTGATTTCAGGGGCGGATTTAGTAGTTTATATATGGATGCATTTTCGAGGCTGAGCTAGCCTATGAGGTGTGGGTTCAGCTGAACCTAGTCAGTTAAGCTTAATCATTATATTTGTACTAGGAAATTATCAAATATGTATAAATATTTACTAAGACGAGTTATTGACTCCGTGGCAAGTCCAGAACTCATAAACTTCAAATTATGGCTTCACCTCTGATTCATCTGAACCTATTATATTTAATCTAGACCTGCATTAATTTGGTAAAACTCATTAAAATTATTAAAAATATTAAACTATCAAAAAAGTAATAGGTTCGGCAATTTAAATCTCAATCTTAAAGTGATAGAATTAATATCATAGATCTGCCTCTGATTGGCTTGTGAAAATAACTTAAGAAGACAATAGTGCTTGCGAATTTGCTTACGTGAGTCCATATGAATCCAAGGAGTTATATACCAATTCTTGGTCCCAAAGAAAGCTAAATTTAAATGATTACTTTAGTTGAATTGACTAATTTTGCTGTCTTTTCTCCAGTTGATTGCATGGTTCATTTCATCTGCTCAACAAAGAAAAATAAAAATGTACCTTCTGTATTTTCCTTGCATTAATGAGAAAAATAGTGCTTTAATCAAATATTTGACTAACTTTGAAAATAATAAAAACGTGGTTGGAAGAATATTAATGCTAATTTTATATCCTAGCCAAGGAAAGTAGTCCTCGACCTATTTCTTCCTTTTGATTCGCTCTCGCAATATATATCAATGTGAACCATCTTGTCTAAAAAATTAAATTGTTAAAAATAAAATACATCTAATTAAGAGATTGCTACTACGATATGTTTAATGACTTGTTTGCCACGGCATAATATTTCTTCTTTCCTCTCTTTGTTTTTAACTTTTTCCTATTAATAAAGAAATATTATTAATTGTACATGTCTAATTTTATTACTATCAATATTTTCACTTTGCTAAACAACTTGGTCACATATGTCAGCATATTTTGGATAAGAACAATGAATGAGGCGAATAGTACTGCATATATTAAAACTTAATATTTAAAAAAGTTATTTTTAGAATAATTTGGTCAACTCCCTTGGAGAACAAGGAAATTTGTCGGACTCTTTCTACACAGGTCATTATACAATTGTGGAAATTAAACATTTATGTGGTTCGGCAACTACTGAAGATGTGATTAGAAAAAAAATTAACCATTAGAATATCGTCAACTAGGTTTTGGTTTATTATTAGAATCTAAGTTGAGTTGAAAAATAGTCATCATTTGGTTGATAAAATAGCAATATTATTCATATGTATAGTTTCTTCACAAAAACCGTCTCCTTTTAGTGTTCCATCATTAATTGATAAGTTTTAAGTTGGCTGTCAATCTATCACAATTTTCTTCTTTTATTCGGGCTTGGAAATAGATCAAGCTCAGAAACTCAATTTTATTTTAATTGATATCAAAAATATTAAGAAGTGAGGATTTATATAATCGATCCAATGACATAATTTTTGTTATTGTTATTGTTTAAAAAAGCACATGTCAATAATATATATTCATCAACATTCAATGCAATATATGAGCACCAAATTTCTGTCGATATTAAAAAGTTCTCAAATGATCATTAAATAGCAATGTAGCATACGATGACAGCATTCAATATAACATATACGAACAACAAACTCCAACTGATGTGAACCTTTCAAACAATTATTCGTTTATTTACGGAAAGAAAAATAAACAAAAAAGTTTTTTACGGACGAAATTGGTTTTAATAATTGTAGTTTTTTACAAGGTTTTGTGAGTTAATGTAGATTTTGTTTCGAAAATTAAGTGGTTCATGGCAACTTTTATCCAATTTTTCAACTTTTTTTCAATTTTAAGATGAAGAAAAAAAGAATTTCTAGCTAGAGTTCGTAAGCAAATAGAGACGGATCTAGGATTTAAATTTTATGAGTTCAATCTTTAAAATTTGTATCGTAATCCGTTATATTTTTAAAAATATGAGTTCACATTTCTTATGTTGTTCCAATTTAATGAATTCTTATACATAAATTTATATTTCGTAAGTTATAGATTCAATCGAAACTCTATGACACGTAAGCAATTACATCATTGGCAAAATACTCTCAA
Organism: Nicotiana paniculata; assembly: GCA_005239505.1. Lineage (NCBI taxonomy): Eukaryota > Viridiplantae > Streptophyta > Magnoliopsida > Solanales > Solanaceae > Nicotiana > Nicotiana paniculata. The sequence goes on from ML346217.1 coordinate 65,687, forward strand.
CTAGTGTCCTGAATTCTGATGTCATGATTTGGACCCTAAATATATGATAGGTCCATTTGAATGGCAATCACTTGTCTTCGTTTGAACCAGAAAAATGGATAGCAATTTTATCCCTGCGAACTGTTCCAACGGTGTAATTTGGCCTCATATGTTGCTCTCGTCTCTACTCAATTGAACAAATTAACAAGATAGGTTAAATAAAAACAGTAGTATTAAATTATAATCACTCGATAAAACTTGTGAATAACTAAATAATATAGTTCAGATTTGCAGGGGTAGAGGCACATGTACCCAAGCCGACACTGCTTCATAAAAAAAAAATTTATATATGTACCGATAATTGATACAGAGAAATACACATAAGGCAGATTAATTATGTATATAGGTGAAGTCTGAAGGAGAACTTTGGCGTAACTGGTAAAGTTAGTGCTATGTGACTAGGAGATTACAGGTTCTAGTCGTAGTTGTAGAAATGCAGGATAAGTCAACATAAAATAGACCCTATGGCCCGGCATTTTCTCAATCCATACGCATAACGGAATCTTAATACACCTGACTGCCTTTTTACATTATTTATGTATACATGTGTATAAAAATACAGTACAACTCTAAATTTTGATATCTACAATTCTAAAAAGCTTTGAAATATTAGAAGTATTTTATAACCCTCTTAATAATATTTCAAAAAAATATTCTCATATTTTATACCTCTCATTAATAGCTTCCTTATTATATTTCTACTATTTTAAGGTAGAGTTCCTTTTGTTTTTCTCTGGTGTCTTGTCTTTCTAAATCTGCTCAAAAGACGTGGATAGAAAGAAACATCATCTTGTGAACTCACCACAAAAATAAATAAATTACCAAAAATAAGTATAAATAAAAAGGACTGAAGGGTCATCTGCCACTTGTCAGAATTAGTGTACTATCCTCCAAGAATCTGTGGACAACTTGCTTTCTTTCAATCCCAATCATCAACTTCATACTTACGTATACTCATGTTCATAAGTAGAAGTGGATCTACTATTTAAATATATGGCGTCTACTTTTAAAATTTTTAGGGTTGAATTCATGATAGGATTAAAATTGTGAGTTTAAATCTAATATTTAATGAGATTTCAGTAAGTTTTTAAAGATAAATTCATACTTCGTGTTAAGAATTATGAGTTCAACCGCTGTCGATATGTTGTTACAATATCAATGACATATACCGAATTTAAGTTTAATAAGTTCGATATATAAAGTTTTTACCATTAAATTTATTATATTTTTAAAAGTTTCTCAAATTTAATGTTGAAATTTTAGTAAATTTTACATATTTATCTTCATATAAAAAATATTTGGACCCGTGAACTAGTTGTGCCACTAGTAGAAAAGGAATATAGAAAAAAGAAAGAAGAGGTTTCTCCGAAGATAGGTAAGGAGACAACTCCATTTTTTTTTAATTTTCTAATGTGTTGCTTTCTTATTTGAGTTCTTCTTGTGGACTATACTTACTATATATATAAGCATTAACCACACAAATAAAATTCCTCTTGCTATCATTTCCTCATTCTTGTTCTAAGGCTTTTTCTTTATCTCTCTAACTTCTCAACCTCTCTTATTTAATAGAACCTAAAGAGAGAGAAAGCCTAGGTAAGGAAAAAATGTCTAGCAATGGAAAAATAGAGGAAAATAAGGTACCCTTATTAGATTATGTATCTTCTAATATCCACAAGAGTTATATAGTAGAACAAAACCAAGATGAACAAAGTTTTGCAAATAGATTTTGGATTGAATCAAAGAAGCTATGGCATATAGTTGGCCCTGCTATTTTTAGTAGAATAGTTTCTTACTCCATGTTTGTCACCACTCAAGCTTTTGCTGGTCATCTTGGTGATCTTGAACTTGCTGCTATGTCCATTGCTAGTAATGTTGTTCTTGGCTTCGATTTCGGCCTCATGGTACGTTAGTTCTTACTATATTAATCAATCAACTACGCTTCAATCCCATCTCTAAAAGTACGCTCTATGAGTTCTCTTTATGCATATATTTTAAATGAGACTTTGCATCGAGTCAGGTTTCAATGGAGCGATATGAACCGTGAGAATTTAATATAGGCTATCTAACAAGGGGAGACGGGAAGTTTTTAGAAAGCATTTATAGACTACACTTGCTTTTTGAACCTACAACATGAAGCCAATTTTTTGAAGGGGATGTTATACAAATATCCGGCCAGATTCAATGTTTACTTTTCTAGTCAGTATATATTGATTATACATTAATTATACATAGTTATACATTTATACATCCATTAGCTATTTTTAGTTTAAGAGATCAGGTGGACGGCTATTGAGTGCCAGAGGCGGACCTGGGATTTAAAGGTCGGGGGTGCACTTTTACTTTAAACCAAAATATGCTTTGTATACAGAGTGTCACTACTAATACATCAATATTTTCTATACATGTATTCATTGGACTTTTTACCAAACTTTGCGGGTAGCAGTGAACTCTCACTTGGTAACATAGGTTTGCCTCTGTTTGCTACTATACAGAAGCTTCCGTTATGTCAAAAAGATTCAACAATTTATATAGTATACCAAAAAAATGAAAATTACCCAATTTTCATATATAGTACCAAGGAGATTTAATTTAACGTGTTTTTATGACATGTAACTTCTCCCCTGATTGACGTTATCTATTATGCAGCTAGGAATGGCGAGCGCATTGGAAACATTATGTGGACAAGCATTTGGTGCAAAGAAATATTACATGTTAGGAGTCTATTTGCAACGTTCTTGGATAGTACTCTTCTTATGTTGTATTATAATGATGCCTTTATTTCTCTTCGCAACGCCAGTTTTGAAATTTCTTGGGCAACCAGAAGATGTAGCTGAGCTATCTGGAGTTGTAGTTTTGGCCTTTATTCCAGTCCACTTTTCCTTTGCATTTCAGTTTCCATTACAGAGGTTTTTACAGAGCCAATTGAAGAATAATGTGATAGCTTGGGCAAATTTTGTGGCATTCGTTTTTCATGTGTTGATAAGTTGGCTGATTGTGTACAAGTTTCATTTGGGTATTATTGGGACAACACTTACTTTGAATATCTCTTGGTGGTTGATTATGTTGATGTTGTTTGGTTATACTGTTTTTGGTGGCTGTCCTCTTTCTTGGACTGGTTTTAGTATGGAAGCTTTCTCTGGTCTTTGGGAATTTTTCAAGCTCTCTGTCTCTTCTGGAATCATGCTCTGGTAATTATTCTCATCTCAACTTTCTAGTCTTTTGTTTGAGGGTTTAAGATCACGTCCGAGTCGTGGAAACAGCTTTTTGCAGAAATGTAGGGTAAGGTTGTGTATCATACATCCTTGTGGTTCGACCCTTCCCCGGACCTGCGTATAGCGGAAGCTTAGTACACCGGGTTGCCTTTTATGTTGCTCGGACTCTTTAAAAATAATGTCGAATAATCCTTCAAAAGTAATGTATTTTTGAAGGATCTGATATGGGCGCGACAATATTTTTAGAGAGTAAGAACAACATAAGTTTGAGAAGGGAAATGAGCTAGAAAGCAAATGAAATTTGTAATTTCAATTATAGTTTTAACTTCTATACATAAATAGGGTAAATATATAGTACTTAAAAAAATAGGACAAATTATCTGCTATCTTATTTTAAAATTGCCACAGAAAGTATAAAATTATACATGGTGTATATAGGTTAAATTCTTTTTTTCGTTGTTTGCTTTAATTATTTTAGTGATATTTATGCAATTTCTTAATGGTTTATTTTTTGCTTTCTAATATTCCATTACCATACAAATGGAACAGCTTGGAGAACTGGTATTACAAGGTGTTAATTGTGATGACTGGTAATTTGGAAAATGCTAAAATTGCTGTAGACGCATTATCCATCTGGTAAGCAAACTTTTCTTCTTGATTACACCTTTAACTTGTTAATGACAACATTAAGGGACTGTTTGGCCATAAGAAATAATTTTTTTTTTTTGAAAATTTTTATTATTTTCGAAATTAGTGTTTGTTCATGAAAATTTTAAATTTCACTTGAAGATGATTTTTTGAATTTTTCGAAAATTAGAAAAACTTCAAAAAACTGCTTTTCAGAACTTTCACTTCAAATCACTAACAAAATTCAAATTTAGCTTCAAATTGTATTTATGTCCAAACACAACTCTAATTTTCAACTATTTTCACCTACAAAATTTTTTCACTTTTTTTTTGAAATTTTAAACTTTTTATGTCCAAACACCCACTAATTATAATAAAAACACTACAAGTTAAAGGTACCAAAAATAAATTACCTTTTGTTAATGTTATCATAATTATCATTATGGATCATTGCCTTTGCCATTCTTGATTCTAAGAAGTCGACAATTCTCATAATTTGGTCTCAGTCAAATTTAGTGGCCAAGTAATCTTTAACTTGTCTACACGAACATAATAATTGATGACAGAACAAAATGACCAAGTTATCTTTAAATTGTCCAACACAAACATAATACTAATTGATGTCACTTTCTTTTATTTGATTGTCTTAATTTTTTTGTTAATTTTAATTCTTGCAGCATGAATATCAATGGTTGGGAACTAATGATTCCTCTTGGATTCTTTGCTGGAACTGGGTATGTCTATTTCCTTTTTCATTTACATAATTAATTTAATCTTTTCGCATTAAAAATTATGAAAATAAGTGAATGGTATAGTTTCCATCTTACACTTGACAATGAATTATGAAAGTGACTGAATTAGACAACTATCTTTTTTTTGGTTTTCTTCTTCTTCTATATAGCCTAACTAGTGATAGTTGTAATGGCGAGCCAGGAATTTCCTCGAGGGTGTTCAAACTTGAAAGAAGTGAAAATAATTCTCTGATATTTAATATAAGTTATATACCTCTAAAACTTAATATTTTACCTATATACACAATATAATCTTTCGACGAAGGGCGATCAATTACAAAATAACTTTATTTCTCGTAGGAAATATGATTATATTGGTACACTGTTGGAAAACCAATCAAGACAGTGAATAGACACTATCCTAAGTCTTGAAACTCCTTTTTCAATTATTAAAATTTGTTCTTGTATCTAGCACTTGGATAATATATTACATGAATCTTGGGAGATTTTGTATGGGGCTAAAATCCATCAAAATCCTATGTATAATATTGAAAGTACTCAAAAAAGTCGACTGAAAAGACAAAAAGTGGTTGAAAAAAAAGGACTAAAAGTGTAAAAATATTCATTTCACTCCAAATAGACGATAGCTTTGATCCTTTCACCTGTTGCTTTTATTAGCAGAAGACAAAACCATAGGGCCAATAATTATCGACCAGTTGCTATCCTGAATGTAAAGAAATGGAAAATAGAGACATGAAAGAATCACATGTTATTTATTAAGTCAAGGTCCACAAGATTTTGAAGTTGAAACAAAATCTTGTCCAAGTACACCTTTCTAAATGATATATTACTGTAATTAGGAAAGAATTTGAGTTATATATATATAGAGAGAGATACACTGATGGAACAATTAAAGATTATATTGTTGGATTTTAGTTCAAAAAGAGAGTGAATGGAAAATAGAAGAGAAAATAAAAATTCTGAATTTTCCTCCTTTGAAAAGGAACATTGTCTCATATTAGAGGAGGAAAACTTATTTGTTGAGCATATATATATTTACACTTCTTTTAGCTCTTAAAGAGTTGAGAAGAAGGCAAGCCTCGCACTGTCATTGCTCGTCTCGGGCTTTGTTTTGGACCAAATTTATTTGTTAAATATTAGTAATATATAAAAAAATGGTTGTTTTTTAAGCGGTGATTTAAGTTTCATTAAGGACACTCAGTTGGCTCGGATTCATTTCTGTTTTTTTTTTTTTTTTTTTTCGTTATTACTGTTTCCAGAATGGTTTTTAAAATACATACTACTAACGTATTAACACTATTGTTATTAGTGTTAAGTTACAATATTAGTGCATAGTTTTGAGACTCATAGTTTGCAATTTTTAACATATCTCCCCAAGACTTAGGTAATTAATTCATTTCTAAGCGTGGTTAGCACCATTTGATCCAAAATAGTTCAAGAACTTATCGCATATTTCTTTTATTCCGTTTTATATGACGTTTTTTTTGTAGCCTATATTAAAAAGAATGACACATTTATATATGCTCGTGCAGAGTAAGGGTAGCAAATGAGTTGGGAGCTGGAAATGGAAAAGGAGCCAAGTTTGCAACAGCAGTAGCAGTTACACAATCAATAGTGATTGGTTTATTTTTCTGGATTTTGATCATATTTTTCCACAATGAACTTGCTCTTATTTTCTCCACTAGCCAACCTGTCCTTGAAGCTGTTCACAAACTCTCTATTCTCTTAGCCTTCACTGTTCTCCTCAACAGCGTTCAGCCCATTCTCTCGGGTAAATTCACGGCTCATTTTTTTTGGCTCGAACTATATAAACGGACTCTATATCATGGAATCGTCTCTGTTTATCATGTCTTCATTTACATGACATATATTATTTAAGCAAAGAGTTAATAGCTAGCTTCTAAGTTTGTTTTCTTTATTTCATTTAATTTTTTCAATTACATTTTGATATTTATAGGGGTTGCTGTTGGATCTGGATGGCAAGCATATGTTGCATATATAAATTTGGGCTGCTATTATTTACTTGGAGTCCCTCTTGGCTTCATAATGGGATGGGGTTTTCACTATGGTGTTATGGTATGTTCCTCATTTTTTACAAATTCTTTATGGAAATGGGTTTTGTGTAAATTGGTAAATTGGAAAGTAAATTTGTTACCGAGATAAAAAAGTAGTACAGTGCACAAATTATATCGTGTTCATGCAGCGTTCGGAGGTCGCCCCCAAGGGTATAATATAGACAGCCTTCCCTAATTAAAACAAGCATTAGAGGCTGATTCCGCGGCTCGAACCCATCACCTATAGGTGACACGTAGATAATTTTACCGTTGCTCCATATGGTTTCTCTTCAAAATTTGTTACCAAGATCTTTTAAAAAAATATCAGTAAATAGAGAGTGGTAAATAAAAGTGAAGAAATGATCAGGTTATAATTCATCTTTTGTATGTAGAAAAGTGAACTTATGCTAATGAAAATGTTTCTATAGGGCATCTGGGCTGGAATGATCTTTGGTGGAACTGCAATTCAGACTTTGGTTTTGGCTATAATCACAATAAGATGTGATTGGAATAAAGAGGTATTGTAATTTTTACAAAAATACTAATTATGTATTTTAACTTGTTATAGTAGGAACTTTATTTCTTTTTCATGTTATAAAACTAATTTTCTCCGAATAATTACTTATAGTTATCCTTTAAATGATCTCATAGTGTTTATAGACGTTAAACTCAAGATATATTAACTGAATAAATTATTATTTTCTGTTGAAAAATGCAGGCAGAGAAGGCCTCTACGCATGTAAAGAAGTGGGAAGACGTTGGTCACTTAACCTCATAGAAATAAATAGCCAGAAATTTCGCCAAAGAATAATGACGAAAAATGACAAAAAGAGAGGATAGTTCTCTCCAAGTTTTGTGCACTGATTTTTCAGGCTAAGCTAGTTGTAATTTTCTTTCCACATAGAAGTGAAGCAAAATATGTTCCTACCAAAAAAAAAAAAAAAGAAGCAAAAAATGTATAAATCTTAAATAAGTTGATTGATGAATGATGATATGTATTTTTAATCCTGAAAATGAATCGTTAAATGTAAACAGAAATTCTCAACAGCTGGTATGACTAGAGTTCGGAGTTCTTTTGACTGTTTTTTCACATGCTCAAATATTATGCCTAAATATCAAGCATTCCCCTTTAAATTACTCATGATCAATGAAAAAGAGTCATAGATGTAATCAAGAATTGATATAGACAATAATTATTATATGCTTTACTTTCAAACAAATTATGATTCATGAGTTATTAAACCTTTCCGCTTTATTTAGAGAAAGAAAATAAAATTATGAGAATACGTCGAAACAAAATTTTTTGTTAAATAAGAAGAGATTACGAAGCCCCAGTGTAAGCCAGCTCAAAAATACTGGATATTTACAGATCGTGAAGTTTAGGGCTCTGGCCTTCAATAATAAGGCCTAATATTCGCCCATAACATTTGGCCATTTGGGTTTTCTCCATACAAAAAATTGCACGCCCCTAACGGGATTGATCTTGACAGAATGTCTTCGTTTTTATGATCTTAGCAAAATGTCTTTTCTTTTTAACTTGAATATCATAGTTCTACAATGTTTTGAAATTTGAAATTATTATTTGGCGGTGGAAAGTAGAAAAATTACTAATCCATTATTGTTAAAATAGTAGAGTAAATAAAGGGGATAATACATAATTACCCATTGAAGTTGTCTCACTTTTTCAAATGCACACTTAATTTTGCGGGTATCCTATAACACACTGGCTTTATTTGAACTATAATAAATACCACTTTTTGCGTTTGTATACGGTAGAAATCGGAGCTACCCAATTTCGCTATTTGGTCGAGGTAGGAATTTCACGTCGAAGAGCTTGGACGTCGAGCCCAAAATGGAAGCCTCTTGTCAGATCGAGATCAATGTCGATCGAGGCCAGAAAGAGACATATTCTGAGTAATATCGGCATAGCTTCATAACGGAAAGGGCGAGGTATCCGCGATTGATCGAGGATCGTGACGTGGAACGGATCAAATCTATAGCGGCTAATCAAATGTTGATATGATTTCCTACTGTAATTCGAAGTATACCTTAATTAGGATTCCTCTACTATATAAAGAGGAATTCTCTTTATTTGTAATCATTATATCTCACTGAGAAAAATATATACAACTATTTTCTTTCTTGCTTATTGATCTACTTACTGTTCGTCTGAGTTACTTTATTCTTTATTGTTCTTACTATATCACCTCAAGGTTACTTTGGTTCGAGGTCGAGGCTTTCCTTACACATTGGTTGATTTATTTTACAATCTACTTTATTATTTATTTTCTCATTTATCAATTATTGGGCGAAATCACATATCTTTAAAATCACAATATAAGTTTAATTGTTATCCAAATTTAAGGGTAAACAGTTTGGCGCCCACCGTGCGGAAAAGGATAATAGTGATTATTCAATACTGATTCCAATAACACACACTATTTTACGCCTGTTCTTGTCAAGTATCTTTGCTTTCAGGTTAAAACATGTCAAACTCACAAAACGCGTCCACACATGGTGACAATGGCCTCAGATTTCACGGGGAGAACGACAATTTAATTTCTCCAGGAGTCGAAGCGCCACAAACTGGTCTCGGTGGAGCACCAGTTGCCAACCCAGTCGACATCAGTTCGCACATTGCTCTGAATGCGAACCTGGGCGTATACCCCAGAGGGAGTGTACCCAGAGAAGGCCGATTTGGTGGCTAAGGTGCACATGGCGGAGGAGATCGAGGAGTCAGTCTACAGATAATATTCGAAATGCTATAGGATCAGCAAGCCGCTATTGCACAACTATAAAATCAACATAGAACTCCGAGTGGGGTCGAACCGGAAATCACCCACCATACCGAGCCAGTACGGGAAAGGTCGAATAATAACGAATCGGGGACCGATCCCACAATAATGAGAATGATCGAGGATCTCACCAAAAGAATTGAGTCGGGAGAAAAGAAAATTGAAGCTAATGATAATAAAGTGGAAACATACAACTCCCGAGTTGATAAGATATCGGGAGCACCGCCAATTTTGAAAGGGATGGATTCGAAGAAATTTGTACAGAAGTCGTTTCCTCCAAGTGCGTCTCCGAAATCCATTCCAAAAAAGTTTCGTATGCCAGATATACCTAAGTAAAATGGGACCACCGATCCTAACGAGCATGTCACCTCTATACATGCACCATCAAAGGTAACGATTTAGAAGATGATGAGATTGAATCTGTTTTATCGAAGAAGTTCAGAGAGAATTGTGAATACCTAATTTTTGCACCATTTAAATGCTCCTAAAGTTGTTAGTGTCAATTTTCCTTCAATCATTATTTTTCTTATATTTTTGTGCATTTTTAATTGAATTTCTTGTCATAAAAATACCAAAAACAATTTTCTATACTTTTCTCTTTGTGTGTGCACTTTTAATTGACTAATTATTTGATAATTTAATTGATTTCTCATATAATTAATTCAATTGTTAGCTAATTATTTTATTAGATTTATTTTACTAGTGGGTATTTAGGTTAATTAGATTTAGTTTAATAAGATAGGATTCAAGGAAAATGGTTAAAATTGAAATGATTTAAGTGGCCAAAAGTGAAATGGCTAATCCATAAAAGGGCTGCTAGGGGATGGGCAAAAACGACGTAGTTTGAGCACAAAACTACGTTGTTTTGGTTAAATGATCAAGATCAAATCCCGGCCACCTATTTTTTTTTATCCAATGGTCTAGGATTGGTGTCATGTGAGGTATAAATGTTTAGAAATCTGATTTTTTTGCCTCATTTCCATACAAGCCCCAAGCCCTAGACCCCTCTTTCCTCTCTTCTTCTTCCCTGCCGCCGCCTCTCCATGGCGTCGCCACCGCCTGCCGCCGTCTACTGGCGTGCAAACCACCCTATTTTTTCACCATTTTCTCCTCTCTTCCTCTTTTTTCCTTATCTTCAACTCAAATCTCCCAAAATCTCACCAATCTCCACGAATCTAGCAAACATTGAAACCTTAGCCGCCCTTTTTTTCTCAAATTCGTGAAGTTCCGGCCACCTCCACCCCACAACACATACATGAATGGATAGAGCTCCAAGATACCTACGCTTTCTTCCTAATTTCACCCATAAACACCACCGTCCACCGCCGCCGGCCGCCTGACAACCACCGCTGCTCCACCACTGGCCTGTGGTCCATACTCATAATTAATACCTACCTTCATCCCCCTCTTTTCCTCTTCTTTTCTTATCTCCAACCTAAAACCCCCACTGACAGCCACCTCCAATGCCGCGTCACCGCTGACTCATCGCCTCGCTGTCACTCCGCGGCCTCCGGTTCTCTCTGCACACTGGCCTTAAAGCAAGGTTTTATTGTCGATTTTCATCGAAACTAGCCTCCACTTCTACGGAGTCATGGTTTCGAGGAAATTCAACAATGGACTTTTGCTCGAGCCGCACCGCTGTCCCCCTATTGTTTCACTGCCTAACCGTCGCTATGCCACTAGTGTATCGGTAAAGCTCGAACTTTGAATGTTTTGAATTCTCTATTCCTTTATCGTTTTGTCGTAGTTTCGTTGTAGCATAAATGTTGTTAACGATCGTTTCGGTTAGCTTTCAGTCTAGTTTCTGATTTTCATTTTTTGTTTTAATTGAATTGGTTATTCTACTTTACCTCATCATTGATATGTTTTGGCTTTACGTTAGTTGTTTGAGTTCTGATTTCATATGTAGTATTTCTGATTTCGTTTTTGCTTAAAGTCGTGAGTTCCATTAATGTCTTCACTTATCAATGCATCACTTTTTTTTTAATTTAGTCATTAGGCTCTAAGTTTCTTTTAGTTGAGTATTAGTTCAATTGTTGAGTCTAGTTATGTGTTCTTTCTATCTTAGGATTGGTTTAAATCACATGGTTGGTACTGATTTTGTTAAAAGTTGAAGAGTAGATATGTTTGGCCATGAGAGTAGGGTACTTGTTTGGTTGGTTTTTACTGTTTAAAAGTTGTTGGGAGTATGTTGCTCCTATTACTATTTCGCAGTTGGTAAAAATTGTCCTTGAGGCAGATTTTTGAACCAAAAATTTGTCCTTTGAATAGTTAAGGCAGAATTTTGGTGAAAAATATGTCCTATGGACAGATTTTTGGTGAAAAATTGTCCTATGGACATGTTCAATCATGAATACATTGCCTCTTCTCTTATAAGACACACACTCATCTTACACTTACTAAAGGGAAAGCAAAAAAAAAAAAAAAAGAACTTGAGAGAAATTAAGTTAACTTCAAGAAATAGTAGGCTGAAACTGGAGAGCTTTAAGTGAGTTTTTCTGAGAAACAAAATACTTCGGAGAAGAAAAGCATTAGAAGTTAATTTTCTGGTTTTCTCCATCTCTGAAAATTTTCTGAGCTTTTGAGGTCTCTTTCGGGTCATCTCTTGGTTTTTTTTACTGATGTTGCTGCTGGCTCCTAGTTGTTGATTTTTGGGTGCTTTTGTTGGATTTTCTATTTCGTTTCTGGGTGTTTTCGTTGCTGTTTCTGCTCGTTTCCAGTGTTGTATTGTTTTCTGCTCTTCAGGTGACCTTTACACTTTGTAATGTAGCTTTTATAGTTGATTGATTGAAGATAAGGATCGTTTAAGCTCTTCATACATGCTGATGCGTTTTACTGCTCCATCTTGTCCTTTTAATCTCTCTTTTGTTATGTGTGAATGAAACAATGTTTGTATAAAGGTTTCCCATGTGAACTAAACCAAATGAAAAATTATGTAAGTTTGCAGTTTCGTAGGTTTGGCTATAAGTCGTAGTGAAGTGAGGTTAGTTTAGTTTTATCTTTGTTAGAATTTGTATTGGAAGAAGGTTTTCGATATCGGGAATTTTGGATGAGTTTCTGTTGAAGATACTTTCCTCCTCCAGAAATACATATAAATGTATATATAATAGAGCTTAGTTTTCTTCTCTTTGTTTCCATTTCCTTGTTGATTTCTCCCAAAACCAAATCTGAAATTGCATAAGTTAGCATATAATCTGTTTTTCCCATTACATCAGAATCATATTAGTATAAACCAACATATTTAGAACTTCTTAGGGTCAACAAATATTGCATGGTGAATACACGTCAATCCAAACTTTTAAAAGGACAAATGAACATTTTTGTTCATCTACTTGGTTCATGTTCATCCACACGTAAACTATATGTTTAGGCTATGAGATATGGTAGTGTAAGTATTGATTTGTTGTTACAAGCATGTCATAATGTTCGATAGGTAAAAAAAATTAATTTAGTATAGTTGTAATCACGAATGAAGTATGGATGAGACAAAAATACCCTTCTTTAAATATTGGACTATTGTTTAAACCTTAAAAGAAGAGACAAATGGGCAGAGTAGAGTTATTTAGCTGGCCCAAGTTTTAAACTAAGCGTAAGCCTAGCAAGTTTAATGTTAGTATATGTTAGTTAAATAAAAAAAAAGGGTAATGTATCCTCTCCTCTTGAATAATCTAACTACCTTTTGTTAAATTAATAAAAGCGCTAGGCAAATGTTAGGAACAAATGTAGTTTTATATTAGTTTCGTCATTTTAATTAATAACAACAACAATAAAAAATGAGATTATAAGTAGGTTCAATCTTAACTAAGTTTTATACTGTCTTACCACCATTAATCCACAAATAAGTATTTTCTTGTACGATAAGGACGAACAATTATTTTTTCATAATCTAACCCCTACAGTAATTTGTCTTAACTAAGATAAATAATGTTGTCTTAACCGATGTCGGGAAGAATCACTTCGGAATAAAGATATAAATAAACTGTCAAGGTCGTGAGGACACGTCTTGTTCCAATTCTTTCAAATAAATAAAAGTCTTACTTAATCGACTTCGAGTAGGCTCCACTTATAGGTGCGACGCACGAGCTAAGGTCGGGGATACTCGTCTTGGTTAGTGTAAGCTATGGTCGGGGATACTCGTCCTATTTTGAGATTAATGAAGTCATCAACAATAAAAGCGGACATAGGCAAAACATGAAAGCCCAAATGAAACACAATTATTTAAAATTAATTTAAAGCCAAATGTAGTCAACAAAGCGACCGTGCTAGAATCACGTGACTTGGGAAATGCCTCACGCCTTCTTCCCGATCAACAGAATTCCTTATCCGAACTTTATTTCACGGACCGATAAAAATAGAGTCAAACCTTCCTTTGACTAGGATTCAAATAAAAGGTGACTTGGAACACCGAGAAATCAATTCCAAGTGGCGACTCTGTAAATAAAATAATCCCTACTCAAATTTTTCACTTTAATTGGAAAAACTCTTTAACCCTCATCCACACACATAACACATCTTCTTTCGGGGGTAGAAAAAGGGGTGTGACAAGAATCTATCGAAGGGGGCAAAGATTTGGTACCACAATCTACCGCCAAATTCCATTGACTCATTTTCCATATTAGCAGACTCTTTTTCGTAAAGGCACATGTCAGGTCCATAAAGGTTGCGACAAGAAAATCAGACCTTTTCAAAGTAAAGTAGAAGGAGAATGAAATACTGAGGGAGTTTGTATCCCGATTTCAAATGGAACGCACGGAGTTGCCACCGGTCATAGATGATTGGGCCGTTCAAGCTTTCACTCAGGGTTTGAATGAACGAAGTTCAATAGCATCATGTCAACTGAAGCAAAATTTGATCGAATATCCAGCGGTGACTTGGGCCGATGTACATAATCGGTACCAATCGAAGATCTAGGTCGAGGATGACCAATTAGGAACTTCTTCCGGTTCAGTGTATCCAAACAGGACAGCAGCTAAAAATCAGAGGGACGTAGACAGGGAGCCACGGTCGAACAAAGACCAATACCAACCGTACATCGCAGATCGCAGGAACAACGGCCCGTGACGCAACCCGGAATGATCAAAAAAGTGACCGAGGACAGATTTCTCGTGGACTTATGAGAAAAAATGGTTTTGATAAATATGTTGATCCTATAGAGGCACCTTGATTGTCGGAATATAATTTTAGTATCGATACATATGGCATTGTATCGGCGATTGGAAGAATCAAAGATACTAGATGGCTCAGGCCCATACAGACCGATCCTTCCCAAAGAACCCCCAATTTGATGTGCAAAGATCATGGAACGCATGGTCATAGGATCGAGGATTGTAGGCAATTAAGAGAGGAGGTAGCCCCTCTATTCAACGAGGGCCACTTTCGAGAGTTCCTAAGTGATCGATCCAAGAATCATTTCAGAGAAAAGGACGCCAACAGGAAAAATGAACAGGAGGAGCCGCAATATGTAATCCATATGATCGTCGGCGGGGTCGATATTCCACAAAGGCCCGTATTCAAACGCAGTAAAGTATCAATTACTAGGGAAAAACAGACCAGAAATTATGTGCCAGAAGGCACCGTATCATTCAACGACGAGGAAGCAGAAGGGATTTCTCAACCTCATAACGACGCTCTGGTAATTTCTATCTTATTAAATAAAATTCAAGTTAAGCGTGTTTTAGTGCATCTAGGTAGCTCGACAAATATCATCCGATCAAGGGTCGTGGAGAAGCTCGACTTACAAGATCAAATCGTGCCTGCAGCTCGGGTCTTGAACGGTTTCAATATGGCCATCGAGACAACTAAAGGAGAGATCGTCCTACCATTGAACGTGGCTAGAACTATCCAAGATACCAAGTTCCACGTAATCGAGGGCGACATGAGGTACAACTCCCTACTCGAGAGGCCCTGGATTCACAATATGAGGGCAGTCCCTTCAACTCTCCACCAAATGATGAAATTCTCGACGTCAGACGAGGTAAAAACAGTGTATGGAGAGCAACGAATGATGAGGTAATACTGATATCAGCACTGTCAACATCGAAAGTATCAGACATCAAAAGGAAACAGGAAGCCAAATAGCACTCACAGCCACCAGCCTCGACTGAATCGCGGAAGCAAGAAATAGAGGGAGAAGAAGTCAAAGATTTTTGGACCCCTCGAACCTTCATTGTTCCCGAAGAATCCGACGCTACCAAATCAACGATCGAAGATCTAGAACATGTTATATTGGTCGACTACCTGTCCGAGCGAGAGGTTTACCTGGGGACGGTGTTAACCCCCGAACTCAGGAAAAAACTTATTAAATTTCTTATTGATAACATAGATTGCTTTGCTTGGTCCCACTTAGACATGACAGGGATCCCACCAGAGATAACAACACATCGACTTAGTCTGGACCCAAAGTTCAGGTCAATGAATCAAAAGAGAAGGCCCCAGTCTGAGGTAAAGCCCGCTTTCATTAAGGACGAGGTAACTAAACTTCTAAAAATAGGGTCCATTCGGGAGGTAAAATATCCTGAATGGTTATCCAATGTAGTCTTAGTCCCTAAAAAGGGAACAAACTTAGGATGTGTGTAGATTATAAGGATTTGAACAAGGCATATCCCAAAGATTCTTTTCCATTGCCTAACATTGATCGCGGGATCAACACCACGGCCGACCACTAGATCCTTAGTTTTCTCGACGCCTATTCCGGGTACAATCAAATTCAAATAAACCCGGAAAGACCAAGAAAAGACTTCATTTATCACTAAGTATGGAACATATTGCTATAACGTAATGGCTTTTGGGCTAAAAAATGCGGTGGCTTCCTACCAACGCCTAGTAAATAAAATGTTCGAAGAACATATAGGTAAGTAGATGGAAGTATACATTGATGACACGCTAGTTAAGTCCCTGTGCGCAGAGGACCATTTGACACATTTGCAGGAAACGTTCAAGATATTGAGGAAATACAACATGAAGCTCAACCCCGGAATGTGCTTTCGAGGTCGGTTCGGGCAAATTCCTTGGCTTCATGGAGTCGAATCAGGGGAACGAGGTCAACCCTGATAAATCAAGGCTATCGAAGACATCACTATCATGGACAACATTAAAGTCGTACAAAAGCTGACATGGCGGATATCTGCCTTAGGCCGATTCATCTCGAGATTATCGGATCAGAGCCACAAGTTCTTCTCTCAACTCAAAAAGAAGAATGATTTTTTCATGGACCTCGAAATTCCAACAGGCGTTTGAAGAATTGAAACGATACCTCTCGAGCCCACCATTGCTCCATACTCCAAGGACAAATGAAAAACTCTACTTATACTTGGAAGTCTCGAAAATCATGGTAAGTGGTGTCCTAGTTCGAGAAGAGAAAGGTACATAATTTCTTACTTATTACGTAAGTCGAACTCTGGGTGAATCCGAAACTAGATATCCACACTTTGAAAAATAGGCACTTGCTCTGATAAGCGCATCTAGGAAGCTAAAACCATATTTTTAATGTCACCTCATATGTGTATTAACCACTTACCCACTTTGTAATGTTTTGCATAATCCCGAAGTGTCGGGCCAATTGGCCAAATGGTTCATTGAACTGAGTGGGTATGATATCGAATATCAATCCCGAACGACCATCAAGTCTCAAATTTTAGCAGACTTCGTGGCCGACTTCACGCTCACCCTCTTACCCGAAGTTGAAAAGGAACTTTTGTTAAAATCAGGTAGATCATCGGGGTTATGGACCCTTTTCACAGACGACGCTTCAACTGTGAAGGGGTCTGAGCTAGACATCATTTTGAAGCCGCCAACGGGCGATACTATTAGACAATTCATAAAAACTTCTAAGTGGACTAACAATGTGTCCGAGTATGAGGCCATAATTACAGGTCTCGAACTAGCTAAAATCTTGGGAGCGGAAGTCATCGAAGCCAAATGCGACTCCCTGCTTGTAGTAAACCAAGTAAACAAAACCTTCGAGGTTCGAGAGGATAGAATGAAAAGGTATTTGGATAAGCTGCTAGGTGACTTTACACCATTTTAAAGAATGGACTTTGCATCACGTACTTTGAGAGCAGAACAGTGAAGCCAATGCCCTTGCAAAGTTAGGATTATCAGCCGAGGACAATGAAATCATCTCGGGGACTGTTGTTCAACTCTCAAAATCTGTAATCGAAGAAGGTCACGCTGAGATAAACTCCAAAAGTTTAACTTGGGATTGGAGGAATAAATATATCGAGTATTTGAAAAACGAAAAGCTCCCATCGGACCCTAAAGAATCGAGGGATCTACGAACAAAAGCTACTCGATTCACATTGGATGAGGAAGGAACATTGAACAGGAGGAGGTTCGATGGACCGCTAGCAGTGTTCTTGGGACCAGGGGATACTGATTATGTCCTACGAGAAGTTCACGAAGGTACTTATGGGAGCCACTCTAGAGCCGAATCACTAGTTCACAAAATCATCAGAGCAGGATACTATTGGGATATTATGGAAAAGTACACTAAAGATTTTGTTCAAAAATATGATAAGTGTCAAAGGTACGCACCAATGTCCACCAACCCGGAGAACAACTTCATTCGGCCCAATCCCCATGGCCATTCATAAAATGGGGGATGAATATCGTCGGCCCTCTGCTATCGGCACCAGATAAAGCTAAATTCATTTTGTTTATAACTGACTATTTCTCTAAATGGGTTGAAGCACATGCCTTCTAGAAAGTCAGATAAAAAAAGTTATAGAATTCATTTGGGATCACATTGTTTTCGATTCGGGATACCTGCCGAGATTGTATGCGACAACGGAAAGCAATGAATTTCACGAAGGTACTTGTGGGAGACACTCCGGAGCCGAACCACTAGTTCACAAAATCATCAGAGCAGGATACTATTGGGATAGTATGGAAAGGGACACTAAAGATTTTTTTCGAAAATATGATAAGTGTCAAAGGTACGCACCAATGTCCACCAACCCGGAGAACAACTTCATTCAGCCCTATCCCCATGGCCATTCATAAAATGGGGGGTGGATATCGTCGACCCTTTGCTATCGGCACCAGATAAAGCTAAATTCATTTTGTTTATAACTGACTATTTCTCTAAATGGGTTGAAGCACAGGCCTTTGAGAAAGTCAGATAAAAAAAGTTATAGAATTCATCTGGGATCACATTGTTTTTGATTTGGGAGACCTGCCGAGATTGTATGCGACAACGGAAAGCAATTCATCGACAACAAGGTTACAAAGTTTCTCGAAGATCACAAAATAAAGAGAATCTTATCGACACCATGTCATCCTAGCGAAAATGGACAAGCCGAATCGACGAACAAAACCATCATTTAGAAGCTGAAGAAAAGCTTGAACGACGCAAGGGGAAAATGGAGGGAAATTCTACCCGAAGTCCTTTGGGTATATCGAACAACATAGAAGCCCATCATGGGGGCGACCCCATTCTCCTTATTATATGGCTTCGAATCCTTGATTCCAGTAGAAGTCGGGGAACCCAATGCCAGATTTCGACACACAATAGAAGAATCAAATCACGAGGCTATGATTTCTAGCCTCGAACTATTGGATGAAAAATGAGAAGCACCCCTCGTCCAAATGGCCGCATAAAAACAACCCATCAAAATGTATTATAATCGAAGGAACAACCTTTGCCACTTCAGAATCGGGGACTTGGTCCTGAGGAAAGTCACCATCCACACTCGAGACCCTAATGAAGCAAAACTCAGCCCAAATTAGGAAGGACCCTATTAAGTACCCGATCGTCGGAAAGGGATCTTACAAGCTAGGCACTATAAATGGCGAGCAACTACCAAATAATTGAAACATCTCACTCCTCAAGCGATATTATTATTAAGGTATGACCTTCTCCTTTTTTATTTACATTTTACACTAACTTATTTTCAGGCGTCCGAGCAAAGGTATCGAATTTATCATCAAGCAGAAAGATATTAGGACCCTAAAGCACGCGTTGCACTCTTTTTCCCTTCGACCGATTTTTATCCCAAATAGGTTTTTTCGGCAATGTTTTTAACGAGGCAATCATTGTTCGTGCTGACTTAGAGTATCTGAGGTCTCCTTACAATCAACCTCGAATACTGGGGGGCATCACCCTCAAATGTTTTATTTTCAAGGAACAATACTTCATGTCAAAGGGGCCTCAATAGGAAAACTTCATAATGGGCCAAACGGTCAAATGAACTGTGTCCGTATAGATTAGTCGAGATCCAATGGCAAAACATGTATGCATATATGAACTATTCAAAGAAGTACTTTCCCTTATCAAGTATCTTGTTCCTCAACAAAAATTTTCTACTTTACAAGCTCCATATGATTAGACCTCGAACGATCAACCCCCTACTCGGCGACTGCCGTAAAAAATAAACATGTTCGCATTATCTAAATTGAAACCATAAGACCTCAAAGAGGCATCCCTCGATTTATAGGTCAAGGCCATCATTTTCGGGGACTAACACTTCGAACAAGTTTGAAGTGTTATTGGAAAATAAGCCTCAGAGGCATATCCAAAGTCTACAGCCAAATTAATGCGGCTCAAGGACGTCCAAATCCAGCAAAAAAAATAGGCCTTAAAATTCTTAGAAAATCGGTTAAGGGCATTTCTCTCCTCCGAATTCTTCTGGAGCTCGGCCTTACATTGGTTCGGATCGGCCCGAGACTTGGAAAAAGCCTATTGGGAAGAAAATAAGTTAGATTGAAGGAAGCAAAGGAAAAATAGAATTACAACAATTAATACTTACTCTAGATAGAAGATGATTTGCCTCTTTAAAGAGGATGGATTCATCGTTAAGGTCAGAGGCATCATCGACCCTGGTAAAACAATCCTGAAATGTATCCTCTTCACTGGGGACTCCGGCTATGTCGGGGGTCCTCATGGCCCAAGCCTCTCTATCGCCTCCTCGGAGTAAGCCGGTAGAGAAGGCGAATGACCTGCTGTCACTGCCCAAAGCGAGTCACTCGGGGCGCTCTCTTCGGCTCTCGGGGTCTCATAATCGGCCCCCTATGGCATGTTTGTTGATGGCCGAGGGAAAATCTCGACCTCTGGAGATTCGGGGTCTTCACCCAAATTTTTCTTTGAAGCCTCCTCATCATGAGGCTTGATCTCGGCAACCGCCTCCAGTTTTGAAGGTTTGGCGGTCTCGACATTCTTCCTGAGTCGAACCACCAACGCCGAGGTGTCACCTTCCTCTTATTCTTCTTTTTCTCTCAACATTTGGACCGAGTACATGGTGAGAGAAATGACCTTCCTTCTGGTTCTTCGAGCTTTTGGTTTGGGGTCCTCGGGCAATGAGATCCCCTTCTTCTTCTTATCTTTCCCGATTTTGTAACCGGAGTCTTAGTCTCTTCCTCGCCACTCGGAGGCCTCAAAATCACGTCCTTGTTCAGGCCTACACAAAAAGAAACTTAGTGAGAAAAATAAATATGATTAGCACCTCAGAAATGAGAAAGAAACACTCACCGTGATTTTTTGCCTCGCATTTGCCCTTTGCCAAGTCATGCTAGCAGCACTCGGCATAAGAGGAAGTCGAGCGCAAGTTCCGAACCCAGTTCTCGAGGTAAAGAACCTCTCGAGGTATCCAGGAAACCACTGCATGACAAATAAAGACATTATATGAAACAAAAAACAGGAACACAAAGACTAGTGAGTAAGATGTTACTTACGCTCGGGGTTCCACATCTCGGGGAACATCAGTTTCTCCTTTGGGATGAGGTCGCAGGTCCTCACCTGAACAAATCGACTTATCCAACGACGGTCCTTGTCCTCATCGATACTCGATAACAAAGCCTTGGTTTCTCGACGCTGAAGCTTGATCAACCCTCGAAAGAATCGGGGTCGATATAGTCTCATGAGATGGTTGAGGGTGAACGACAACCCCTCGATTTTGCTAGAGAAGAACCAGAGCATGATTACGATGCTCCATAAGGAGGGGTGGACTTGGCCGAGGGTCACTCGGTACCTCTTGCATAAATTGATAATAACTGGATCGAGGGGACCCAACGTGAAAGGGTAAGTGTAAATCGACTGGGATCTGTACCATGACTTTGTCTCCCCAGTTGCAATCCCTCTTCACATCCTCAAGATATCCCGCTATTATCGAAAATATGCATCTCGACACGTGCTCGCATCGGCCAGGGACCGATGGAGGGTTCTCGACTTTAAAGTCAGATTTTAGGACACATGGGCAAGGAACATACTCACTAGGGAACAGTTCCACCGGCATTTTATCACCGGCCGACCGGGAAGAAGAAGAGAAGCTTTCTTCTTCTGTGAAATGGTTTTGGAAGTTTTCGCCATTGATTCAAGTAGAAGAAAGCAGAATGAGTTGAAATTTGGTGGTTTGGAACTAACAATGTCGGCTCAAAGGGTGATGAAGGGTGTAACGACCCGGTAGGTCGTTTTGAGAGTTAGCACCCTGATCCCCTAATAACTGGTTTCCCCATGTCTATTTCTGCTTTTGGGACTTGTTGGAACATTGTGTGGTGAAATTCGGAGTGTTTGGACACATAGTCCTTATATGTGAGTTTAAGCTTTAGAAATAAGACCGTAGTTGGAACTGTGGGAATACGGGTCCGAAATGGGATTTCTTCGATTCCGTTAGCTCCATTGGGTCATTTCGGATTTAGGAGCATGTCCAGAATGTGTCTTCGAGGTCTATAGTAGATTTAGGCTTGAAATGGTGAAGGTTAGAATTTTGGCGATTTCAGCTGATAGATGAAATTTTGATATCGGGATCGGAACGGAATTCCGAGAGTGGATGTAGGTCCGTTGTATCAATTGTGACCTGTATGTAAAATTTGAGGTCATTCAGACTAGTTTTGATGTGTTTCGGCATCGGTTGTAGATTTTGGAAATTTCCTATGTTCTTAGGCTTGAATCCATGTGTAATTGGTGATTTTGGTGTTATGTGATGTGTTTTGGAGGTTCAACTAAGTTTGGATAAGGTATTAGGACTGGTTGGTAAGTTTGGTTGAGGTCCCGGGGGCCTCAGGGATGTTCCGGATGCTCAACGGGTGATTTTGGAACTTGGAAAAAAGCTGAACCATTGCTGGTTCTGGTATGTCACACCTGAGATGGATTTTCCGCAGGTGGGGAAATGCAGGTGCGGGAGAGGGGCTCGCAGGTGTGGACTTGGTCAAGTCAACCCGTCTCGCAGGTGCGGTTGAGATTCTGCTGGTGCGGAGCCTCGAATTTGGCCAATTGATAGTAGGTGCGGCCCCAGGAGTTTTAGTGGGTTTTTGCAACTGCGATGGAATTTCCGCAGGTGCGGGACTGCAGGTGCGGTCCAAGGAGCGCAGGTGCGGAAATCGCTGGGCTGATATATCAAATTCGAGGGCTTGAATTTCGTAACTTCTAAAAAATCATTTGGAGCTCGGGGGTAGGAGATTTGGAGTGAGTTTTGAGAAAAAGCTTCGTAGGTAACAATTCCTAACCCTATTCCCTTTGTATATCATTAAATTATAACATTTTCTTCCATGCAATCAAGGGATTTAGGTGAAAAATCATGCAAATGGGAAGAAATTTCCCTAATTAGAAAATCCGAGAATTTAATAGGATTTTGTCGTCGGTTTTCGATGATTCTTGTTTGAGTGAGTTCGTGAGTGAATGGGTGTTCTAAATTTGTAGCTTTCACTCGATTCCGAGACGTGGGCCCGGGGGACTTTTTGGGCAATTTTCCTAAATTCGCGTTTTAGCTTCGAACTTATTAGCTATTTTAATTCCTTAAAGTGATATTTACATTATGCAATCAAATTGAATAGATTTGGGCCATTCAGAGTCGGATACTCTTGGAAAGAGCGTGGTTTTGAGTTGAGTAGCGCAGTCGAGGTGAGTGGCTTTCCTAACTCTGTGTTGAGGACTTCCCCTAGGCTATTTTAACACTGTTTTATGTTGATTGGGTGCCGTGTACATGAGGTGACGAGTACGTACACGGGCCATTGTTGCTAAAACTCCACTTTTCCCTCCATGACTTAAATCATTTCACTCCTATTTCACTGATTCATGTATCGACTATGCAGTTTAGATTAGGAAATAGCATGCCTACCCATTTTACTTGAATTTTCCCTAGTTATTACTATTGTATTGGTAAAAAAGAGTTTCACACATAAGCCAACTTTTGACAACTCAGCCAGTCACGTGGACACAGGAAAACGCGATAGCTGGACGTGATTCTTTGAAGAGGTACGGTACAAAGAGGACGATTCAGTAAACCCACAAACTTATCATCCACGGGAAACTCAACTTGATCAAAACGGGAGAGAGGCACGGTCAGAATGAATCTAGACAAAGCTACGGGCAGATTCAAGGACCCACAATTGATTACTCGAACGTTATGTAACCAAACCCTAATTATTGTTATCCTTTGTAACGCCTCATTAATGTAATAATTAGTCATTAATGAGTAACCATAGAAAGAGTCATACGTTATAAGAATCTCCTATATAAGGGAGGGGAATACAGCTTGTAAAGGTATCTGATTCTCGAATACAATCAACTTCGATCTTCTATTTCTGTAATATTGTCTATTATTCATTTTTCC